>JBBPCY010061406.1:0-12479 GCA_037974405.1 Brachyalestes nurse
GTGTGACAGTGTGTGTGTGTGTGTGTGTGTGTGTGTGTGTGTGTGTTTATTGGTATGAGCATGTCCCTCTGCACACAGCTTTAGATCATGTACACAATGTTCTAAGAGTATATGAAACCAAGCAGTGTGACAGTGTGTGTGTGTGTGTGTGTGTGTGTGCGCAAAAGGGAAGTCTGTGGCTTTTTTATTTAAGAGTCATTATTACTGTATTATGGAAATCATATATGAATCATAGCCAGGAGGGCAGATTAAATGCTGTCACCTGTCAATGCAAATACAAATTTAGAGTGAGATTTGTTTTACCAACCTGCCACTGTGGCAAACCATCTGTAGCTGAGCTGATTTATGATAGATCAAGGTTTTGACATTATGGTCTTAATGTCAGAAAGTAGTGTTGGTTAGCGAGTTAATGAAATGTAAGTAATAGTGAAATTAACT
Organism: Brachyalestes nurse; assembly: GCA_037974405.1. Classification (NCBI taxonomy): domain Eukaryota; kingdom Metazoa; phylum Chordata; class Actinopteri; order Characiformes; family Alestidae; genus Brachyalestes; species Brachyalestes nurse. The sequence continues at coordinate 439 of JBBPCY010061406.1, forward strand.
GGAGACTGGAATTTAGCTGGCAAAGTGATGACAATACCTCATACATCCACAGTTGGGTATTTCTGTCTTTTTTTTTGCTCGTTTTCTTTTAGATGCATCTTGGTAGTCCATCCCTGATGAAGCAAAACTGAGTGGTGGGCATTTACCACACTGTGGCAGGTGTAATAAAATGTTATATGCCAGCCTGATTACAGCCCTTTCACACATATTCCTCAACACGTGAAGGGACTGATTAATCTTAAATTAAACTGTCAGATATAGAACCTACATGAAGATCTTTTACAGTCAATGACTGTCTGAAGTCTGTGGGCCGTGCTGGATTAATTTTCAGTTCCAGCTTGCCCTGCTGCACGGTGAAGCATAGAGTTTTTAAACATTTGGCTGGGTCTGAACAGATAAGATGCTCCTGTTCACATCAGGTTTATCCTACTGCTGCCATCTGAAGCTACGTTAAAAAAGACAATAACGATAGAGACATAGCACTGCTTTGCATTGAATGAGGCCAGGGTGACTGCCAGCCATCTGGGTGCCTGAAGCATAATTGCTTTGTGTTATACACACTGATCAGTACAGCATTAAAACTAGAGACAGGTGAAGTGAAGAACATCTACTTACAATAGACTCTTTTTACAAGATGAAAAAGAAATTTGAAATTTGTGGTCACAGGTTTTACATAAAACAGGTTTTACCATTGCCTTCCAGCCTCAGAATTTTTAAAACAGTTAACAGGTTTTCACTTCTTTTTTCTAATCTGAACATGTGTCCGGGATGTTTGGAGCACATTCAACAACTTGAACAAAGAAAATAAATCCTTTTTTCCCTTCAGGTATCAGTGTAAAATAACATTAAATACGCTAACATTATTACTGCTGACATCTGTTATTGAATTTCATTTCTCATGTTCCACCCAGTCGCTCTGGAGTGGTAGAATGATGGATAGATTTAGCAGATGTAAATGTTACTACAGATAAGAAGTTTCTGCTGGTGTTTACAACACAACATATCGTGTAATCTTGGTCCGTAGCGCCACTGCAAACGTTTTCCGCAGCCACTGGGTTCAGTGAATGAACATCTGCTCCCTGCCAAACGCTTGCCCTCTCAAATGCTGACAATCTTTGAGGGGGAACATGAAGTCTGTTCTACTGAAAGCAGCTGGGAACAGCACAGACTTTCAAGGGGGAACTACCTTCAATGTAATCTGTAGCTGTGAAATGCTGACTGCACATAAAAGTACTTTCCCCTGTATGATAAAATGTATTCCCTCCTAAAATTTTTCTCTGCTTGTCGTCAGCTGGGAAGCCACATAGACTGGAGAAAAGTGGTATTTGCTTTGCGTTTGAACACTTGGGTACATTGTAAAAAACCTTACACTCAGCCACCGATGTTACTGGGAGCGGAGTAACCCTGCAACACGAACTTCTAGCAAAAAAAGAACCGAAATTGTGAAAAGGGCCTTTGGCATCTGTCAAGGAGTGGGATATATTAGGCAGCAAGTGAAAAGTCAGGTCTTGAAGTTGATGACTTGGCCGAAAAACGATCTAGTTTGTCAGATAAACATACCATTATAACAGCAGTCTACCACAGCATGCACTTCTGCCTTTTAGAGATGAAGTGACATGTCATTCTAATTGGTTTATTACATGGTTTATTATCTAATTGGTTAATTACAACCAAAACACAACTCTGTATAATTAAGAGAGTTAGGATAAACTTTTGGTGCCCTTTGCTGGTTCAAAGTCACTTTATACTTTGCTATAGATTCTAAATAGAGCCCCTGATCTGGTAAATCGCATTTGCTTTTATGTAATGTGGATGGACAGGTGCTTGTGTATTACTTACCTGGGAAAGAGATGGCACCAGGATGCACTATGTGAAGATGGTAAGCAGATGGAGGCAGTGTGATACTCTGGACAATGATCTGCTGAGAAACCTGAAACCTGGGCCAAAACTAGTTCGATTCATGGAGGCTCACTGGGGTTTTGTCCAGATTGCTTGATATTCAGGACAATTAAGATCTTTAGTAGGAGTGTTGAAATTAATCACATAATCGATGCATCACGATGCAGACATGGACGATGATGCATCGGTGCAGTGGCAGGACATAATTGATTATATCATGATGACGTTGCTTGATTTAAACATCTAGTTAAAAAGTAACACTGCAGAATGTTTTGTTTATGAAGACTGACCTTATTCATTGAAGATGTAGGCTCGGCCTATATACTTATTTTGGTTACAACTTAATGCTATGGACCCAATTTCTGTTTACATTTTGATGAGCCATGTCTATATTCTTTATTTCTGTTTACAATTTAGTGTAAAGATCACAATTTTTGTTCACATTTTCATTATTTGTTGAATGGAAACGGAAGCTCACATCTCTACTGCTTTTATTTGAAAATGTGAAGTAATGTATAAAATTGATGGGATGCATCGATATGCATCGAGATATCGAATAGAATAGAATCGTTGACATGATAATCATAATCAAATGGAATCGAAATCATAATCAAATCGAAGGCCTGTGAAGGTTCACACCTCTAATCTTTAGCTTGCTAGCGTTAATGTCGGCTAGCTAATGTATAACCCCAATTCCTGTTGCCTTTGTTGGCGGTATGTTTTTGAAATTGTGGAGATCAGACTTGAGTTTTCCATACACAATCAACCTAGAGGGAGATGAAGGAAGGAGGCACCATGATTCCTTTTATTGTTTTTATGTACATTTTAATGGTATAATGGTGCCTATTGGAGCTTCATCATAAATGTAAATAATTTATCACTCTGACTATTATTATTAGCCTGTTTTGGTTCTTTTGTTCCACTTTTGTAATTTAATCACTCCGTTGGTGGTTCAGCTTTGTCTCATCTTTCCAAAAAACGTTCTTCCATAATTCTACTCTAATCAGTGAGACTGTTTATAAAATAACGGCTGTGACAACTGAATGTTGCGATATATAAATAATTTAAATAACATAGACATTCTGTATGTTAAGCTACTTAGTTGTTTTACAGGTGCTGCAGTACAGAACAACAAATGTTGTGTCACTGCTGAATCACAGCACTGCATGTATGTTTCACCTGAACCTGCTAATAATAACACAGCAGTCTGTATGAGGTTTCCTATTAAATATTAGTATCAGCTAAACGCAGTGGAATCATTTCTTTTACACCAGGCTCAATTATTCACAGCTCAAGTCTACATACGGAGTTTAGACAAAAAAAGTTTGTAGTAGACATTCAGAGTCTTTGTTTTTTTTGCTTTGTGTGATCTGGTATTACAGTCAAATGCACTCAAATGCCTGTTAAATATTTTGGCACACCAGATTTTGACTTATCCATTTCATGAACTGCAGTGTGTTATTCTTTGTTAAACATTCGAAAGTTACAAATAAAAACTGTCCAATAAAACAAGTTTTCTTTCTAAGATGCAAGAATCTGTACCGGTGCATGTCTGACATCACGTTAACTGGTTGTGTGGTGATGCAGAGTCTCTAGACTGTCCTTTAACTCATTAATGCACTCATTAACTGTTTTATTGGCTGTCACTTAATAGCTTGTTAACATCTAACACTTGCCCAGCAGTCCACATTATAATTATCGTTATAGAATTATGGCTTTTTGCAGCTCAGTTTTTTGGCTCCAGTGGTAAACATCCTGTAAAGCAAAGAATTGTGAGTAAAATGCAAATGTAGCAAAAACTTTTGACTGGTATATTGTAGTGTATATTATAAAAACTTTTCCCCTTTATCAGCAGTGTCCTGTTAGACCATTAGCAGCACATTAAACAAAACTGTGGGTGCAGTGTATTTTCATAAGTTTGACTTCATACGTGCACCTCTGTGCTGGGTAAGAAGTTTGAGAGTGAAAAATGTTTTGTTTTGTTTGAATCACATTGAAGATGTCCACACATTACCATACATGTTTAAAATCGCAGTGTACCGAATTACAGGATAACGGCACATATTTGTGTGACATGTTTTTAATATTAAACATCCTTTAGGTGGCATATAATGTATTCTACTGATTATCCAGTAATGGAATGTGTAATTGAACTCTCACACTCTCACTGTCTTACACACACACACTCGTGTTCAAAGCCCTCATAGGCAGAAGCACTGCCAGTCCTGTTAGCATCCCTAGGGACTGGAGCAGCAGGCTTGCTGGCATGTTCAGTAAGTGATGGTGGTTCAAAGCTTTATGTTTTGTACTCTGGCTCCATGTGCTCTGCTTACAAATTACTCCAGATGGGCAGACAGCACAGAGAGGAAAGGATGTGAAAAGTGATCAAACGTACACACACACACTCACACACACACTTTCACTATTTCATCCTCCACACTAGAGGAATACATTTCTGACTTCACATTGATTTGATCTGATTGTGAAAATGTTCAATTCATCATGAAATCTTACATTTCACCACAATTTGATTTGATTATTTTGCATTCAGTGCTGATTTTCAACATACATCATATACCCAGCTGTGGCTAGAGGAACAGTTTACACAGCAGTGCAATAAAGGGTGTATATATATGTATATGATGTTCGAAGTTGTGATGCGGTTAAAAAAAAAAGCCTCGTCCTCGTACTGGTTCTTTATGTTTGGGTGTGGCAAAAATTGCGGAATATATCTGCAGTTTCCGCAAATGTGCGGGGGTTTCCACGAACAATTATTAGTGCCGCAGCTGTATTGCTACTGTACACATGAGGGAAACCCTCAGGGATTTCTAAGCCTTCTAAGTCCAGATGATTTCTATTCAATTTAAAAATGTTTGTGAAATGTAGGTTATTTGTATTACTTCACATATTTAAACTTTTACTTGTATACTTTTATTTGATTGTTAAGTTTTAGCTTGATCCGGTTTAGTCAGAATTTTTCCACAGTGTATCATGGTAGATACAGTCGGTTGAGCTCTTCTGTCGGTTTGAGCACAGATATGCTCAGTATCTTTCTCAGTCTCACAAAGTCACATGTAAACATACATTAGCTGCATCTCTTGGTGAGTATTGTTAAAGCAGGGCAGCTAAGTAGGGCAGCTAAATTTACCGCTCCGCTGTTTCAGCCCTCAAACAAACACAAGGTAAACCTCTGTCACTGTGTGTGTGTGTGTGTGTGTGTGTGTGTGTGTGTGTGTGTGTGTGTGCGTTGTTGTATGTGTCTTTTTGTCTCTCCATCCACCTCCATTACAATCTCTTTCTTCCCCCCCGCCCCCTTTTCTCTCCCCCTGTTATCTTCTGCTCTCTTTGTTTCATTAGTATGAAGTTCTTTCTGATTCTACAGGGCTCTCCACATCCCATGCGTTTCTATTTCTGAATAAGAAAAAAAAGAAAGAAGTGTCCTTTAGTCCGATTACACTCCACACAGTCTCACTCATCTCAACCTTAAGGCTGCCGCTGCTGGTTATATTAGTGCTTGATTATTTTGACCAAACGTTCGAAGATTCTCACACATCATTTGAAAAGAAAGTTTGTTTTGTTCATTAAAAACAGTATAAGCACCATGCGGCATCAAATGCATCTAAATGTGTATGTCTATCAGACTCTCTTTAAGAATGTGAGAGAGCAGTTGAATTTCAAGCGTACCTTATCATCAAATTGCCAGTTAATCATTGCTACCTGATTGAGAAGGTAATTTTAATTAAAAGCTTTAAAAAAATAAGTTTAATTAAGTAATCATGATAGCCCTAAACTACACTAGCCTAGCAACTTCATTTGCTGTATCTGTTCCAGTGTGTCTACTGCATCTCCACAGGTCTCTATCTTACTGAGCTCAAAATAGCAAAGGACACCCAGGCATTAGACATTCAGTTGTTTTGTTTGAATGTGTTTTGATGTTTGGCTCAAGCAGGTGATAATGTCTTCGAATTCCTGTGCCCCGGGGAGCTTGTGTTGTAGATATATTGGTCTGTATTGGTATGTTTAGTTTGCAGTGTTTATGCATCTCACTACCTACACGAGAAGGATGTGTGTGCCAGTCTGGCTCAGATCAGCACGCAACACCCTCAGAACCTGTTATGATAGATCATATGCTGCCTTCTGCAATCTCTTTCACTGCCAAGCCTTTTGCTATTCCTGGATTGCCTGTGTGGCTGTTAGAAGCCACAGTTTGGGAATGAGTTGCATTTCTGAAAGTGATCTGTGTTTTGCACTACAGGATGGTCATAGAGAATCTTCATAGAAAGAAGAATGTATTTCAGTCATCTGAGTGCTCTCGGTCAAGTGTCACATTACGAAATTTCAACAATAGAAGCAGAGGTACAGGGCCTTATTCTTGTCTGAAACTTATACGGACAACAATATAAATCTAATATTTGCTGCAATTCATAAAGTGTTAAACACTTTTATTAAAAAGCAAAGACAATGCAGAATTAGGCTCTGTGAAAATGGAACTGTAGTTCTGTTGTAAAACTTGCTTTTTATTTATTCTGATGTTAGGCTACACGCACCTACTGTGTTTATCATGTAGCCTACTTCACTTTAAGTTGTGGCACAAACATCAGGTTAGATTTGTTACAGAACTACATCAGATTCATTCATTTTTTCCCTGATATCTGATTCAGTATGTTTTACTGGGACTGGTCTGAAGTCGAGATATCAAAATCTCCCAACTGCATTTCGATTAATATTTCCTGGCAATGCACAATTATGAAAATGAATAGAAAAATGGAGAAAAATCTGCTTTTGCAAAAGACCATTTCATTTGTTTTTTGAATTATATCCTTTTACAAAAAGGAGCATTGTATTATATTTTAATGTGTTCAGATGTTATTAAGCAGATGTTTTCCACTGTTTTCAGACGCTTCTGATGCTTTTTTACACAGAAATTTGACCAGGAATTGGTCTGGTTTTGCTTTAGATTGTCATTACATTCAGCCATTCGTGGTGGTGTATAACAAGCAGACCGGCTGAGCAAGTAGTAATGAATACTCATATCAGAATTTTAGTTTTTGACCTAATCCGAATGGTATTGATTTAATTTCCAATGTAAATACTACATTAGAACTCCATGTTTTTATCCATGTCCTTCATTTTTGTTGTTAAACTTGGATTCGGAACAGTGTTTTTGTACAATGAGCAGTTTTCAAAAACTGGATTGGTACAGTGTTATTAATAAATATAGGTTATAATATATTATAATTATTTATAATATATCATTATCAATGTTATCATCATCATATTAGCATTATCATATGTCATTACATTATAATGATTTGAAGCCACCTATGTATCCTGTATTCCATATATTTAGGACACTTTCCATTTGTGTCAGAGGGCGGACAAAGCCTTCGGGCCAAAACCAAAAAAAGCAAGTTTTAAAAAAGGAGTGACACAAATGCCATCTTTCAGCTCTGAACTCATGGTTGCACATTTGTTCACCCCTATGTGTGGTTGCAAGAATAAAAGACCTTGTTGGAAATGTAATGAATCATTTAGTGATGTTAAAGGGAGTACATTTTCCATTTATTGCAGTTGTTGTTGTTGTTGTTTAAAAAAGTATGCAGTAACACTAATGCTGTCTTTCACATTGAAGCTGATGGTTACACATTTGTTCTTCCCTCCTTGTGGTTAGAGCTCCAGTCTGAAGCAGCTCTTTACTGTCTGTAAGTGAAGTTTCAGATCAAGAATTTGAAGAACTCTACTATATTTTCAGGAGCTGAATATTATCTGTGTAACTGTTGGGTATCGTTCTGCTTCACTGTGGATTAACACCCACATTAATAAATACATGATGATTCCTGTGAAGGGTGGCATGTTTTTTTTCTGGCATGGAGAGCTTGACACCTTCAGATGCACTTTTTCAGTCATGTGGAGGCTGTTTTCTCCACACTTCTGAAGCATCTTTGGATAGTGTCAGTAACAATGTACCATGGAGACTTTTAGGGGTAGAAAAACATATTTGGAGAATCCAGAGGTTTTGAAGCAATCCTAATTCTGGGCCAATGCCTTGTTTCAATAATGAGCCTCCTCATATACTGCTGTTTAGCCAGAACAGGGTTTAATTGGGGTCTAAAGAAGCAGCACAGAGTGTGCCAAAGTGTGAACAGTCTTATTTTGATTATGCAGACGTGCTGAGGGGCCAGTGCAGTGGACTTGCATGCTAATGAAATTATGAGAAGGGGGAACTTGATTAGTAACCAATGTGAATGTCTCATGGGTTCAAGCTGCTTTCAGCAAGTCGTACAGAAAGAGAGATGGGCAGAATCTTATTATCTCCATACGTTGTGTACAACACCACACAGGTGTGAAGCTCAAGATGTTGTGATGATAATGAGGTGTTTATACTTGTAAAATTGTCTGAAATGCCAATTTGCTTTTAATACAGCTAAATCTTGATGTAATTTCTCTAGACAGTAAATATTGACTCAGTTTTTATTACATGGCTGTTGATGGTTTTTGGCTAATTCGTGTTGGTAAAAGCTTTTAAAAGATTTTTTTTCTGACTGGGAATATACTTACAAACTGACGTCACACTTACAAACCCTTGTGGTCTTTTGACCAGAAGTATGGGCTTGAGTAATATTTTTTATCACCTAGATGTTACACTGAATATTTAGGAAAAAACAGAAATAATACTTTTCAGTGAGCTTTTTTTATTCTTTCTAAAATAAGCATTTATCCCGTGTCTAAGAAATGTTTAGCACCTGTAGAAATTTTCATGAGTAATTTATTTAGTGTAGATTCATATTTCACTGTTTTTACCTACCAGCTCCTGAGTGGACAACCGCAGCTTCTTTTTTCCGGGGTATAAATATGAGCTGACATGCAGGATAAACACTCTTAGTCATCCATCAACATGGTGAAGATTAGAGAATACACAAAGAGGGGTTTAATGGACATGCACTATGAGTCAGAAATGAAATGAAACAAAAGGTTGTTGACCTTTAAAAAAATTAAAAAGGTTATAAAAAAGCCCCAAACCTGTAAATGCCCATCTTCAAAGTTAGGACAGTAGGACAATTTCACACTTTGTGATGAACCTGCAAGAAGGACTAGGCCACCATGTCTGTAAAAGTATAATTAGGTGTCACCTCCATTCCGGCAAACTATTTGAAGGCTTCTTTAAGTCATCAAACACAAATGGAAGCTCCTGTTAACTAAACATTAAAGTTAAAGTTCCCTTTAACAGACTTTTTCTAGTGTGACAATAATTTGAGGTGGCAATATATTTTAAATCACGTGATGGAACTGCACCTCATCTTTATTGGGCAAAATGTAGTTAGATTGTGAACCAAAGGCCAGAAATGAGAAAGTCTGTAGACAAAAAAATGGCAAAAGTGATTTACCTAAAAGGGCATCACCAGTGTTTTGTCCAAAAATAGTCTGAATGCCTATTATAATGTCTTTTATTGTAGAGAGAAACCTTACATGCCTGCAAACTGACTGGTAGCAGTGAGTGATGTGGTGTTTAGCCCACACCATTGTAAACATAATACAACATGTCTCCTGTCTTTGAATACAGCAGGTGCTCGCACAGATGCAGGATCTGCCAGTCCAGCTGGGTCCCCCTATTCAGACCAGTCATTTGGGCACAGAACTACTGACCCCAGACCAGTGGCCGAATGTGTTCATCCCCTCTTGTAATCGGTGGCATTCTAAAAATAGCTAGCAGGAGTCATAGTGTGTTTGATCTGAAATGGCTGACTTTAAGCTCAGTTCAGTTACATTTGTTTGTATGTGTATGTGTGTATGGTCCAAAATGATGACAGAGTAAGCCTTATTCCTTTTAGTTATACACACTGAGCATCTGTAGGGGTGGAAGGTGTTTCACCATAAAAGTAAATATTACAAGCAACATTTTGACCACTTTGCATATGCTGGATTGTGAAAAAAACACTAGAGTATGTGGAGTAACGTGCAATAAAGAATGAAAGGTTTTCTTCAAAGCTCACAGCACTTGATACTGTTAGGTTAGAACATTTATTAATCTTGAAGGTGGTACATTTCCCTTTATTGCAGTCGTTGTATTTGTTGTTGTTATATTTCTAGATAGTCTTATTGGAAAAAATAATACGATTCTATATATTATATATTATATATATTATATATTATAAAAAATAATAAGAGATTCTTATTAGAGATCGTATAGATTAAGAGCCAAGTTCATTTGTTTGGCTTTAGTTGAATCCTCACTTACTCATTGTAAGTGTAGCTGAGGTCCTAAAAATATACTGCAAAACAAATAATAGTGGGAAACCCTCCACTTCCCTGCTTTATCACACTTTCCACAATGTTGTTCTTCAGCTTCTGACATTTTGCAACCCTACAGTCCCATCACCAATGCTGACCATGTCTTCATATCTTCTCCTTTATATCACTTGCATTATAAATGGCTCCATTATTACAGGCGATGTGTTAATGGCCTTCAAATCAGCTGTAGTCACAGCAATGCTTAAAAAGACCAAGCTCAACTTCAGTGAAGTGAACAAATACAGACTGGTGTCTTTTCTTTCCTTCCTTCTCCCAGTCTTTGAGTGTGCTGTACATATCCAACTCGTCCTATTTCTATCACAAAATAAACGTTATCACCCAAACAGTCTTAGCTGTCACTGAGCTGCTTCATGGAGCCAAAGACAGCTTAACTGTCTTCAGTTGTAATTCAAGGTCTTTCTGCAGCTTTGATATTGTCAACAATCAGATTCTCCTTCAGATCCTCCAGGCCTCACTCACCAAACAGTCACTGGTTCTGCTTGGCAATGGATTGTGTCCTCCCCTGAGGGTCGCAGTTAGCGAGTGTCACAGAAAGCATCTATGTCTGCCCCACAAAGACTTACTGCTGGTGTTCCCTAAGGCTCAGTGCTTGGCCCCCTTCTCTTTTCCTTATACACCACCATTACGCTGATATTCAACACCATCTCTCCTTTTCTCCTTTTCTCAATTTATATCTCACCAAGTCTGAATTACATTTCCTTTCTGGATGACAGCGTATCACCTGAAGATGAATCCCAGCAAAACAGACCTTCTGTACATCTCAGGAGATGCATCCCCAAGACCTGACCTCGTTATAACTTTTGGAAAGGCTGTCATCTATCCCACATCAGAAGCACAAAATCTAGGTGTTCTTAAGATGAAGAGCTCTCGTTTTCATCTCACATTAACAATCTCTTCTGAACTTGCAGGTACCTTCTTTTTAACATCAGCAGAAGTTGTCCATTCCTCAGCGCTAGGGCTGAAACGATACAAAACCGAAATCGCAACACGGATTCGTGTAAGGAGCGTGAATCGTGACACACCCTTTCCAACTCCTTCCTGTATACGTGTCGTATGTGTCATTACAGCCCTACTCAGCACTGATGCCACTCAGATACGCATCCACTCAACTGCCATCTCAAGACCGGGCTACTGTTACGTACTTCTGACTGGTCTTCCTCAGAAGACCACAAAAGCTCTACAGATGATTCAGAATGCAGCAGCAATTCCACTACTGTGGACCCTGTGGCTGATCGCATTAGATTTATAACATTCACCTACAAAACCAAACTGGTCCAGCTCCATCTTACTTACCTGATCAGATCAAGGGTCTCAGCACTCATTCTTAGAACATCAAACTTAACTTACCACTTCTCAAAGGTTGAAGACAAGCATCAAAACTTTTCTCAGCTTTGAAGGAAACTGACTTCTCCTGACCATCAGAACTGCTGAGAGCTTTTCTGTCTTCAAATGGCGAATGAAGACCCACCTCCTTACTGAGCATGTCACAAACTGTCTTAGCTAACACACACTTTGCCAACAGCTCTTTATTTTTAAGTTTATTTTATTTTAAGGTTTACTAGTGTGAGGGACACATTTTCTTAAGAATTACAAAGCACTCATACACTACCCTCCGTAATTATTGGCACCCCTGGTTAAGATGTGTTAAAAGCTTTAAAATAAATGCAATTTTGATTGTAACCTTCAACTAAAGTGAATTTTAAGGGGAAAAATCCCTGACTAAGAAATAATTGTTTTTCATACAATCACCTGTTCCATAATTATTGGCACCCCTAACAATTCCTAGGAAATAAATGTAATTGAAGTATTTCTGTCATTTCTACAGTAGTTTA
>JBBPCY010061446.1:0-12477 GCA_037974405.1 Brachyalestes nurse
TATATGAGATCATTTTTATGACATTTTTTTCCCCCAAAATTAACAGACATAGCATACCAAGAGATTTTTTTTTTTTACCAATAGGGGACGTCCCGGCCCACCTGGGGGGCAGCACACATTTTGGTGATAACGTGGAGGATGAGTGGTTCATTGTTTACCTGCTCAAACACCTCACCAGCACCTTCACCCAGCTGGCTGCTACCGTTCACGACAACGACGGGCAGTTCCTGCTGATCGAGGCGGCAGAACATCTCCCCAAATGGCTCGACCCTGACAGCAGTGAGAACAGGGTAGGAGCTTAACCTTCTCTGAATAAACTATAGTATAACAGTTAAACTGTAGTATGTTAGTATAATTCATACTGACTGATGGGAACCACTTTCCAACACAAGGCCGCTTATGAAGGAACTGCGGGCTTACAGTATCAATACAGTAAATACAGTGTATCTATTAAGGAGGATGAATTATTCATAAATACACTTATTAGAAACATGAATAAGCCCATTTTAACCATTCTTATGCCATTTATAAGGGCCTTATTGTGAAGTGTTTCCTGTTTCTAAAGCAACCTGCGAGCTGATTGGCTGCTGTGTCTGTCCAGGTGTTTCTGTACCGGGGGGAACTCCACATATTACCTAACCGTGTATGTTCTGGAGATGTTGGATGGTCCCGGGGCTCTGTTCCATCTCTACAGGAGGCCCTGGACATGCTGAACAAACACGCTGACCACTGCCTGGCAGAAAAACACATCCAAGCCACAATCGACTACAGGCTGCAGGGGTGAGGAACAGGGCTGTCGGCCTGGATGTCTTCTACAGACGTGTGTGTGCGCGCGCCCGAGTGAATGAGTGTTTGAGTGAGTTAGTGTCCGTGTGTGTGCGCGCGAAGGAGTGTGTGTGTTTTTGAGGTTTTTTTTATGCGGACCTGAGCTTTAGTGTCTTGAAGTCTGTTTGAGTCTGCTGTATGTTTTGCTCCACATTTTTAATTATGTGGGTATAAGTCTAAGTGTGTGTGTGTGTGTGTGTGTGTGTGTGTGTGTGTGTGTGTGTGTGTGTGTGTTTTGGCGTATGCAGGTACCCAGATAAGATCCAGGCTAGTCTCCATCGTGCTCACTGTTATGTGCCAGCAGCCATTGCTGCAGTGTTGTCACGGCGACCAGACCTCATAGCGCCTGCTGTATCTGCATTCTACCTTCGCGACCTCATCGACCTGCAGGCCTGCAGAACTTTCCGGAACTTTCCCCCCGACACCAGGGTCCTCACCTCAGTGTGTATATACTCCCTCCACAAGCAGTCAGACACACAAGCAGTCAGACACACAAGCAGTCAGACACACAAGCAGTGAGACGCACAAGCAGTGAGACGCACAAGCAGTGAGACGCACAGGCAGTGAGACGCACAGGCAGTGAGACGCACAGGCAGTGAGACGCACAGGCAGTGAGACGCAGAAGCAGTCAAATACAAGTATACAGTAATCAGGATCAGGAGTCACGGATTCAGTCACATGCAGATTTTTTTTTGAGAACCGAACTCATAGTTTTACATGGAAATCCCCACAATAACGCAGAAACTGCAAATATCCTCCGCCTTTTTTCTGGATGTTTTCACACAAGGGGAGCCGTTCACTTTTGTCTCTCGACCTTTCCAATGAGCCTACATTTGTATTTTTAGCCCGAGTAGATCAGGTTTTATTCCCTGAAAACCGGGTCCCAATACTTTCGTCACGCAACCTTCCGAGCTGCGTATCTCGGCGGGGAATTTAAATTAAAAGACGGGTTTACCTTGAAAAGAGGCGAATATGGGTTTATTTTTACATTTTCTCTACAAGGTATTATATTTATAACTGGAATTACATAAGTTCTGTTCATCTGAGAAGTCCAGTATTACTTTGTAGTTCATCAAATACCTGCTTCAGCTCAATCAATACTTCATTTAATTAAATCAGGAGCAGCAACGTACGTATTGTGTATACATATTTATTATGCAAATGTTTGTGCTTAATTAATCATGATTTAATTGAATTATCAGGGCTCCAGATGGCGACTAAAATGGTCACCAATGCAGTTAGATTTTTTATTTTGAGACCAATAGCGACCGTACAAGAAAAGTGCAGATAAGCTCAACCTGAGTCCGCAGTTCGTACTATCATGTGATTAGTTATGGGAATTTCGACTCTTTTTGACGAGTTGGATCATTTGGATCGAATCACTAAGAAAATCCAGCTCTTTTGGCTCATAGACATACAGGGAGACCCGCATTCACTGTTCCCAGTTCACACAATAATATAGGTAGACGTTTTCTGATGAAATCACAATAAGACTCTGTGACAAAAATACATTTTTTTTTTTACAAAAAATACATTAAAAACATTTTATTGTATACATGTGGGCTTAATTTCTGAAAACATTTCTCTCATTCCTTTCTCACACACACTCTGTGGTTACTGTGTTATCACTATAGTGGTATTAAATACAGGACTGGATCTAAAATCCCTGGAACAGCTTTTTTCGTGTGCTGCCACTCTGCCAGAGTGTTCAGTCTGGGCAATGTGCTGCAGCCTTAGTTCGTGAAAGACTGCCACACTTAAAGTCAAGAGCATAAAATGATTGTCAATTCCAAACTTTGGCCCCCAACAAACTGATCAGAGATACAGTGACTGCTTGCCCTGGTCCCCTCAGAAGGAATCAATTAACCTCCACTGTGTTTTAATGACAGCAAGTGGTAGCTTTGACCACATGATGCCGGTTCAGTATCTGTTAGCAAACTAGCACAGCATTGTTATGAATATTCTATGTCTGTGGTCAGTCTAGTAATGTTCTATGTCTCTGTCCAAACGGCTCCAATGTTCCCAAATTTAGTCAAAGAAGCGACTGACACATCTCTATCGAGAGCAGTGTTGACAGTTTCGTTTGAAACGATTTGCACCTGGCAACCTGTTGCAGAGCCCATTCTAAAATATAAGAAAAATAAACATTAACTACATGAGAAATAGTGTTTTACTTTGGCAACAATTTAGTCCATGTGGTGATTTCATGTTTAGTTTTAACGCTCTTTACATGGAGTAAGACCGGAGACAAAATGTGCCATTACAATTTTTACATTTATATCACATTTGACAGATTATGGCTCCTAGGAATAATTTAGGAGCCAATGGCTCCTACGGTTTTTGGTCTGGAGCCCTGATTATTAAAATGGATGAATGACCATTTTATTGAGTTGAATATTTTATTATATTTTATATTATTAAACTAATTACATAAAGAAAAACTAAACATAAATGATCAAATGTGTCATTATCTTTGCACATTTTATGTCTTTATTAAACTCAGTAAGTAAACAATAACTGTGCATTCTCTGAGGAGGATGTTCACTAAAACATTTGCACACCAAACATGACTGTATGTGGTGGTTTGTTTAGTTTAACACATGCTGGTCACTGCATAACTCCCACTCTCTTTCCCATTTTCTCTCTCTGTCTGTCTGTCTCTGTCTGTCTCCCTCTAGGTGAGGTTCACTCGGTGTCTGTATGCTCAGCTGACGCAGCAGAGTTTTGTGCCGGACCGGAGGAGTGGGTACAGCCTGCCCCCTCACTCTCACCCCCAGTTTAAAGCTCATGAGCTGGGCATGAAACTGGTGAGTGCCGTCCCCACAGCTCAGTTTCAGTACTATAAGTAACTCTAGGGCTGAGTGTTAACGTGTCCCAATCAACTAAATTTGCTGGCCTTTTTTAAATGAAAGAAAAATCTACATTCACTACACAAGTTTTGTAGGGAACCACTTTATTTTTGACTTTATTATGAGAGTTTATCCAAAAATTCTCAATTCTGTCTGTATGTCTTCCCAGTAAGTTTGTCCCATTTCTCAAACGTGTATGGACAAGGTGTGCAAGAGCACACTACATGTAGACTTGTAGACACAGCCACACTTTAACATGCTTGAGAAATTCAGAACGACCTCACATCACTGTGCACTTATGACCATGAGTGAGGTTATGAGTGAGTGTGTAGATTTTTTCTTTATCATTCTGCTTGTTTTGCGTCGGTGTTTACTGAAATATGTATTGGTGTCTCTCAGGCCCATGGCTTTGAGATCCTGTGCAGTAAGAGCAGAAGGGCAGCGGAGGGTCAGGAGGCTCCAGTCACTGCTGATCCGCGCTGGAGAGGCTTTCTGGCCAGTCTGCAGAAGAGCGGCTACTTCAAGGTAAACCAAGATAAAGCCTTAGTTCAGAACATTAACACAAGCAAGATTCACTCTCCATCAGAATAATCCGATTGTGTATGTGTGCATGTGTGTATATGTATACATGCGTTTGTGTGTGTGTCTGTGTGTGTTGTTTTGTTTTATGAATATTTTATACATATTCTTGTGGTGTGTGTCTCTGTGTGTGTGTTTGTGTGTGTGTGTGTGTCTGTCTGTCTGTCTGTCTTTCTGTGTGTCTGTCTTTGTGTGTGTGTGTGTGTGTGTGTGTATTTTGTTTTATAAATATTCTTGTTTTATAAATATTCTTGTGGCGTGTGTGTGTGTGTGTGTGTGTGTGTGTGTGTGTGTGTGTTTGTTTGTTCAGGGTGAACTGGAAGGTTCTGTGCTCTATAAAGAACTAATGGCCTCAGCAGAGAACTTCTTCAAGCAGTCAGTCTCCAGCACACGCAGGTGAGAGTCCACCTCAGTCTCTCCGCCTCATTCACGTCCCTCTCTCTGATTCTGGTTTCTGAACCAGCTCCCCACCGTCAGATCGATGTGTCAGTTTTCAGCAGCTTCATGTTTTTCTAACATGGGGCAATTTCCAGTATGAATTTCTTTTATGAAATGCATGTATTTCATTGCTATTTTTTTGGCACTTTTTGTTTTATACATATTCTTACTTTTTGCAAATCTATATTTATTTGTGTTGTGTCGACCCAAGGCTCTTTTTTGTTTTAGAATTATTTTTAAATCAATCTGTCTTTCTCTCTCCTCCTCTCCAGATCTAGTGCTCATGATCCAGGTGAAGAGGTGCTGCGGGAGTTAGAAAGCGCCCCCTACAGTCCGGAGGAACTGAAGAAACTGGAAGCACATCTTCCACCAGAGGACAGTATGTTGATTCCCTTTCATTATAACCACAGCTGCTACCACGTTCTTTAGGAGCACGCCGACATTTTGGCTCTGTAACTAGCACGTTTCAATTCCATTGTTTTACCAAAATATTCTGATGTAAAGGTATAACCTTTATGGAAATCCATATGCCCGCCCTCTCACTACCACATTCTTTGGATTACCACTGAATTTCGTCCTCATGTAAAGGTCCAACCCCTGTGAAAATTCACATGCTGCATCACTACCACATTCTTTGAATTCCCCCCAAATTGTGTGAAATTGTATCCCTAGTGTGCTCTGCAACTGACACATTCCAATATCTCAATTACTGATTAAGCTAAAATGTAAAAATTTGGCTACATTTTCTCACATTTGCTCACTCAGCAAAGTGGCCCACAGCAGCCAATCTGCATTATCAGTAAAGGTGTCTCTTTGCTGCCCCCTGCAGGTGATGACTGGCTGAACATCACTCCCCAGGAGCTGGAGAGGCTGCTGGAGGAAAGGGGGGGTCGAGGGATGGTGGTAGGGAGTGAGGGACAGGGTGAGGAAGAAGAGGCTGGCTACAGTCTGGTGGCGGTGACACAGGGGATGAAAAAATTCATCAACGCCGTGTCGTCACATGAAGGAGCTGAATTCCCACGGTATAGTCATCAAGAACCCTTTGCAACATGCAGCATTTTCTGTGGGGTGTTTATTGTATTTTTCACATTTTAGAATAATCATCAAGACGTCAACACACTCAGATTAAGTTACTTTCTCTATTATTTATCCAAGAAACAAGCCTTTTTTAACAAAATGTGTTTTAAATAAGGAAAACCATTCCGTTTGTGTATATCTTGAACGCTCTTGTGTAGAACTAAGCAGCTTATCTTTGGGTTTCAGGACTTGCTTGTCGCAGCCCTTCAATTTCGATCCTGATGCAGTGACCAGTGCGGTGGACAGATTGCTGGGTAGGTCAGGCCCCTCTTTCTGTTATACTGACAGAATATGTTCATGCCATGTGCTTTTCAGACACAGTATAAGTTTAAACTGACCCTCCCTTTTCCTCCGTCTTTTGGGATGTTGGTGCTTTTCTTAAATTCTTTTTTTTGAAACATGAAACATGTAATCTGACAGTCATTATTTCGCATTTTTATAGTGCATGTAATATAATACTGTATTATTTATATATATATAGTGTGTGTGTGTGTGTGTGTATATATATGTATGTTACATGCAGGCTGGACCTAAACTCTGTAGGAAACCCTGCAGGAAAGTAGTGGTAGCTGGTAATAAAGCCCTAATGATGAGGAGTGAAATAAAAGAGTCACGGTTTACAGGTACCAAGGAGGAGGAGCTGGATTCGGATGACTTGGAGGACGAAGAGGATGAGGATGATGAGGATGATGACGAAAATGAAGAACCAGGGTCGCAAGAACAGGCAGGAGCCGAGACTTTGGGCAGTTTGAGGAAATACATGGATGAAATGGACGAAGAGCTCCAAACTACAAACATCGCCAAGAGTTTCACCCGCAACGGCAAAGTAAGTTAAACAGACGTCTGACAGACAGCGAGAAGCCTTTTCCTGGACTACAGCATTCTGAATGGATATTCTGTGTTTTAAAGAAGAGTACAGTCCAGAACTAGGCTTAAAGTTGCTCATAAATGGGGGTTTTCCACTGGCTGGTACCAGCTCGGTTTGGTTCAACTCCATAACTAAATCTGGTACCCAGTACCATTCTTGGTACCACCTTGGCCAAGGGTCCAAGTGTGCCGAGCCAATAATAAAGGATGACGTGAACATATTGGAGGTTACTGATTGGTGGTCGCTATTGATTGTTACGTCAGTGCTGTTGACTGAACCCAGACGAGCCGCCCGGCATTTTCAAAGTACCTCAGTGTACGACTTTCCCCAAAGATGGGGACTCGAGTCGGCATGAAACTTGACTTGGACTTGGCAAAAATGACTTGAGAACATCTCTGGTGTTAGCATCGGGAAACATATTAATTATGGCAGAACGGAAGGCTGTGACTGGTAAAAGCTGGGAGTTAGACGGGTTGGTTAAGTCAGCAGCGCTGCGCTCCTGCTAGAATGTTATGTTTGGTCGCTATAGCAACCAGTTACATGAAGGCAATACTTTAACTGTAGTGGAAAACTGTAGATCCGAAACCAAACTGAACAGAGTAGAACCGAACTGAACCGAACCGAGCTGGTACCAGTCAGTGGAAAACCCCACTAGTCTGTTTTCTTAAATTAATCAATTTTGTGATGTCACAACCATGAAAACATTTACATACGACTGCCCTAACTGAGAATTTTCATTAGCAGCACAAATTTCATTAAAAGCAGTTACAGTAGCTGTGATCAATTGTCCAATTGTCTCCAGCAGGGCGGTGACACTAGCAAAGACGCAGCCAAAAGCGCAGAACACGCGGAGGAGGAGCTCCAGCCTTTGGATGTGGACCTGAACCTGGTCACCAATCTGCTCGAGTCTCTGGCCTCGCAGGCCGGCCTCGCTGGACCCGCCTCTAACCTGTTGCAGAGTCTGGGCATCCACCTGCCTCCAAACGCTGACCAGTCCTGACCCACCCAGTCCTGAACCACCCAGTCCTGACCCGCCCGGTCCTGACCCGCCCGGTCTTGAACCACCCAGTCCTGAACCACCAATCCTGCCACACCCAGTCCTGAACCAACCAATCCTGAGCCACCCGGTTCTATACCACCTAGTCCTGAACCACCTGGTCCTGACCCGCCCAGTCCTGAACCACCCAGAGACTGAATTTCGACCTTGTTTGCTTGTTTCTTGGTTAGAACTTCAGGATGGACTTCCCAATGTTATGACACATCCCTTAACATAAGGATTGAAATAATAGTTAGTCTTTTCATGGTCCAGGTGTTAGAAATATTCCAGATGAATGTATTTTTGTACAGTATTTTGTATGGTTAATACATTTGGGCTCACAAGTTCAAATAAATATTCTTTACTTTGGAGTAGTAATGTGTGGTTGGTGGACGGATGAGAAAGAAGATAGAGCATTTGAACTGTCCTACTGATTAACAGGGATTGCTGGTAGTGTTACATTAAGCGAGTTCACAGGAATTCGTCCCACACCGAGTCAGTCATTGGTGATTTTAACCCGTCACACTTGTCTCAGACAAGTCTCTCAGCTTTTAAGCTACCTTTGTCCAGCAGGTGACTTTTTTATACTTTACTGGGTTATTTTTTGGGGAATGTCTTGCCTAAAGTATACACAGATCAAAATTAATCAAACTTGGAGTCAGTCAACCAGGACCTGTCCCATATTTGTCCCATTGGTGTCTCAGGTTTGCTTCTATACTGGACGAGTGAAGGTAATACTTAATGGAAGCCCATTGTCCAATAAACAATGACCTCACACTGCGTTTATTTGATAAGTAATTTGAAATACACCTGCTTGTGCCATACTCTGGTCCTGGAGGTCTGATCTCCAGCATAGTTCAGACACTCCTGGTTCAGCTCACCTGATAATGGCCAGGTTTAGTGTGTGTTTGAGGAGGGGAGCTACCAAATCGTGCTGGACTCTGACCCTCGAGGACTGTTACTGAGGACCCCTGCTTTAATATTGTGTATAAAAATGGATAAAAAAAATGCTTCTTAGCAATCATCTTGAGGCCTCAATTGCATCTGTACATCCATTTTTATAGATATGAAAAGTCATATAGGGTCAGAAACTACACTGCATGTCCAAAACTTTGTGGACACCTGCTGTGTGTCTTCTGAAATGAGGTTATTAATCGGACAGTTTGTCCCCTTTTGCTACAGTAGCAGCCTCTACTGTTCTTGGAAGGCTTCATACTACAACATTGCTGTGAGCATTACTGAGGTCAGGTACTAATTTTGAATGATCAATTCTCAACGACACTCCAACTCATTCCAATGGAGAGTGGATTTCCTCCAGTTCACAATCCAGTACTGGGGCTGGTTATACCCCTCTAGTTAACTGGAATGATTATCTTAGACTCATGTTATAGAGCATGGCATTCTACTGGCAATTCTTTTCTATATTGCGATGGTTTGCAACTCATGGGCCTGGTCTCCCCGCAGTAGACTGTTGGTAATACTGCTAGGAGGCTGTTGGCTGATGTGAAGTACAAGCATTCAACCAAACAATTTTACAAATGAAGGATATTGTTGCGATACTGATTTTCCAAAAAGTATATTTCTCTTTCAATGGAAAATCTTTATCCATAATTCTGTGTAGCCCAGGGCTTGACCTAAGTGGTGCTGGTGGTCTAGTGGGTTGGATACTTGCCTCTGGACTAAGAGGTCCTACCTTCAGCACACCACCCAAAGTCCTCCAGGAAGACTGCCCCCTGTAGTTAGGGAACGGAAGTTGCCGTAACTGTAAATATCTGGGAAACTGCTTCTTAGTGTCTGCATGTTGGATTGGTCTGCTGAAACCAAACCAACCTGCAGTGACAGATTACAACCTCTAGCCCAATGGCCTGTTCGCTCCTAACTAATAAAAGGAGTGCTTTCACCACCACATTAGACAAATACACCATGGGTTTTATTGCTGCTCCTTCAGAGACAGTAGCCTGTGGTCCCTTTATAACTCCATGAAGTTTGAAGCAAGTGTGTGATTACTGGCACCCTCGAATAAGATTTGTTTGGTTAAAACCATCATACAAATGTTTTTGTGGCTCATTAGTTCACACTGGAAAAATCACATGAATCTTTTATTAAAACACAAATATCTTAATACAATTGCGAATTATAAGACCCCTGCATTTAGTATTTTGTCCAAACACAATTGCATTTGCTCTTCTCCTATAATGCCTGATTAGACTGGAGATTTAGTGGGAGTGGCAGGAGCATGTCAACAGTTTCTCTATGTGGAACTTGAACCATTTTTGTTTAGGTTTTTTGTTCATTTGGACCACAACCCAGTTTAAAACCTCCTGGCACTTCATGGAATCCATGATCTCATGTATCATAAAGAGGTTTCCAGGGCAAAACATCGCAGATTTTTCTGTATGATCCCAAAATGCGACCGACCAAATCTCCAACTGTGAACCTCTAAGCGTCCTCCTTCCTAATTATTGGCATGAGTTTCAGACCAGGGTTTGAACTAGGGGGGAACTATAGCTCCCCTAGTGGTGACAAGAGCTCCCCTGGAAACATGATTTGTGAATTTTTGGGGGAACTCTAAAATATTGATATGATGACCAAATAAATGCCATTTTTCTCTCAGGTGTAAAATAAATTTTACAAAATTATAAAAAAAATGTAAAAATTATATTTAGAGATTATTACTCATGAAAAACGTAGTCTGCTTGAATGCTGGTGGGGGCGCTGCCTGCAGCCCCACCCACTACCCACTCACACGAGCTAGTTTAGTTAGCAGTGTAGTATGTGGCGTTGCGTCTCTGCAGGCGGTGAGAGGGTTGTGTTGTGCTATAGTTGTAATATTTATCACTAATAATGCCGTATTGTTTGTGGTTGGTGCCGCTGGCTGCTTTTATCGTGTGTGTTTGACAATGTAGGTTTTGAGTCAAACGCCACTTTGGTGGTCTGTGGATTCTTTATTATCAGTTGGATTGAAGTTTGCATAGCCCATATATGTGCATATGCTCGGGAAATCTGTTAAAGTGAAATGAACCTAAACCAT
Source organism: Brachyalestes nurse (assembly GCA_037974405.1). Taxonomy (NCBI): domain Eukaryota; kingdom Metazoa; phylum Chordata; class Actinopteri; order Characiformes; family Alestidae; genus Brachyalestes; species Brachyalestes nurse. The sequence goes on from JBBPCY010061446.1 coordinate 10,704, forward strand.
TGGGGCATTTCATAAAAATATTGTACAGACCTGTAAATGGCATCGCCCACGTGCAACGAACCATCATTAAACCATGCAACCCCCCCTCCCCCGGTCGGCTCCCCTGGAGATCGTGGTATAGTTCGCACACAGTTTCAGACGCTGGTCTTGTCCTGGCCGGCGAGAGCTACAGCAGGTTGAAGAGCGGCAGTGTGAGGCCCCTGGCTGAGTGAAGCAGAGCCGCTGCCACAGCCGAGAAGTGCAGAGCCGTGAAGTCCACCAGCAGGATCTGCCCCGCACCCAGCAGCAGCATGCCCAGCATGTAGCCCAGGAACAGCAGGCTGTGCCAGTTGCCGTCCACGACGGCCCGCTTGCTGTCGGGATGCAGGAGACACAGGAACCCCAGCAACAGGCCACGGGTCACCACCAGGGTGTAGTAGAGGTCGAAGGTGGAAGTGTGACCAGGCTCGGACTGAGCTACCTTCGCCAGCCAGGCAAGAGAGAGGCTGTGAAGGAAGACACTGAGAGGAGAGTAGAAATACTCCAGTGGCTCGATGGTATACAGGCCCTCACACACTGAAAACACACATTCACACACACATTAATTAAACAGTCTGATATTCATACTCACTTCAGATCACGTTCTGGGATATCTCGTTTATGTAAAATCAGTGTTATTCTTCCAGGCAGCTCCTCAAAGCATCACGATAGCTTTCACTGCCACATTAGACAAATACACCACGGGTTTTACTGCTGCACAGAAGTTCTCCTGCCGTTCACTTTATGAGCAACCCTTTCCCTGTAGAGGGTTATATTGTTCCCAATGGAACCGAAAGATGACTGACTGCTTGTTTAAATCACTTAAATGTAGATTCTACACAAGTAAATACCACATTTCATTGTAAATTGAACGAACAGGCTTTAATAAGTACAGTGAATTCATGGGCAGAGCTCTATATTGAATTGCTCCCAATGGAACTGAAGATGACTGACAGCTTGTTTAAGCATTAGAAACCGCCACTAAAACACGTCTTAGATGATCAACTATGTTTAAGGTAAAGGGAATATTGTGTAAATGTGATTTAAATCAATTTAATGTAGATTCTACACAAATGACACATTTTATTGTGAATGTAATGAACAGGCTGTGATGTAATGAATGCATAAAGAACAAGCAGCTTCGGCTACACTGGGAGCAATGCCATGTGATATTCATAATCACTACATTCTGGTAGTAATAATAAATCAAATTTATTCTTCAGAGCATCATGATAGATTAAACTGTATTGTTCCCAATGGAACCACCGACTGCTAGTTTAATCACTTTCATGTAGATTCTACACAATGAAATACCACATCTCATTGTAAATGTAATGAATGGCCTTGAACAAATGCAATCAATGGATAGGCAGAAGTCTATAACAATCAGTCAGTCACTTTCAGTTCCATTGGGAATAATGCAGTAAAAGCTACCATGATGCTCCAAAGAACTGTTTGGAAGAATAAAGCTGATTTATTATTAGAAATTAGGGGTGTAACGATATGTCACGATAGGTCACGATATGGTAAGTATCTCGATACTGGGTTCACGATAGGATATGTATCACGATATTTTGAACAAAATTTAAAAATGAAATGGAACGTTAACCAATTTCAATACATTTCTTTGTTGTACATAAAATACACATTTCAAGGTTTAATAAAAAAAACCCTTCTGTATTCAAAACAACAACTGAATGTTATTTTCTGAGCTGGGAGATGTAAGAGAGGCAGCAGGGGTGATCTGGATCTGAAT
>JBBPCY010061546.1:0-12474 GCA_037974405.1 Brachyalestes nurse
ATTCTCTCATTCTCATTCTCTCTCTATCTCTCTCTGTCTCGCTCTCTCTTTCTCTCTCTCTCTCGTTCCATTTACCAGCAGCTGATGAGCTGTATGTGTAATTATAGTCTAGGGCATGTACAGGCTCACACACACACACACACACACACACACACACACATACAAAACAGTTCCCTGAAGACTCATGATGGCATGGAAATAAAAATGTAGTAACAATAAAATTAATGATATTAATGATAATGATAGTAGCATTACACCAATGTCTGCAAGAACAACAGAAACAACAACAACAACAACAACAACAATAATAATTATAATAATAATAATAATAACAATTAGAAGAAGAATATTGTTCTAATTTTCTATGTCTAATTACAGTGACTATCATCATTGTCTATCATTATTATTGGAACAAGTGTGATTATTAATAATGAGTATGTTAGCATCATCATCATCATCATCATCATCATCATCGTCTTCTTCTTCTTCATCATACTCATTATTATAAATGCAATTTCTGTCATCATTTAATTTTCATATTATTAACTATAATAATTAATAATTATTAAATAATTTTACCATAGTGAACAGCAATAGTGATCAAAACTTCCTTCGTCCTTATAATCCTAATTAAAATCACTGTCATTGTCATTATTGTAATTAATTTGTTCATTAACATCCTCCCCATTATTTTCATCAATTCAGTTACTATTATTATCAATTCTACCTTCCCCCGTTACTGAACCCACATAATTACCATAACAATAATAATAACATTAATAATAATCCTCCTTGTTCCTCTTTTCCAGCACTGCAGCCTCCCTTTTTTGATGTTATTTTATTTCACACCCGTTTTCAATTACACTCCGCTCCTCCTCGCTCTGATTGGTGAGTTCACTCTGCTCTCGGGCTAGGATTGGCCAGCAGTTCGTTCCCACAAAGGTTCCGCCCCAAATGGAACTAGCAGCCAATTAGAGTTGAGGTGGGCGTGATCTTGCGGAAAGCTGGTGTGTTAAGAAAAACGGAGTGAAGGCGTGGTGAGCTGAGCTCCAGCTTCTACTGCTGAAGGAAAGAGAGGATGCGGGCGGAGGAACGAGCAGCTTCCAGGAGAAACCCGGCAAACACGCCCTTCTGAAAGGTAGGAGCCTTTATTTTCTGGCTTTTATTCATCAAATAAACACTTTAATCCACGCCGGCTGAATCCAGTGTCTGCGGAATCCTCCACGCGCGTGGAGCTGCAGCAGAGCTCGTGAAGTTGGGCTGGATTCCTCCTTTTGTCTCCTTTACTCAGCACACACAGCCTCTGCTGAGGACCAGCATGGCCAGGTAGTGCTGGAGCCTCCTTCTCTGCATGCCCTTAGGATTTCTATATCCAATAGTTCATAATAATTCATGCCATTTGAATATTATAAAATTCAGTACAGGTCATTTGTCACATTGGGAGGATTAGTAAGAGATTTGGCACTTAAAAAATGATACACCTGCTCTTTTTCATTATATTTGACTTAATATTAACAACAGAGCTGGACAAATGTATCAGTATTGCAAATTTGCTGCAATTAAAAGGTCCATATTGTTACTTATCTGGAATTATACAGGTTTAAAGTCTCAATGGCACATGGTACATTCACTCCCCTACCATCCATACAGTCTATATATGGAAAATAAGCTCAGTTTTTGTGATGTCACAAAAGCAACATGTCCTTATTCTGGCTACAGCAGTTTAGCCACGCCCATTCATGCACAGACATCTTTAATGGTTAAAATTGAGAGTTTGTTGGATTGCATGAAGATCTCGATTCATCGCAACACCCAGGAACTCTGATTTGGTGATTGGTCACCCTGTCAGAAATACTGTGATTTGTTAGAGGCTTATTTGCATATTGGAGCCTGTTGTGATATCAGTATTGCAGAGACCAATATCGCAATAATTATTAATAAATGATATATTGTGCAGGCCTAATTAACAATATATTACTTGATAAATGAGAGAAATATATTTAATCCCATGGTATGATAATAGGTCACATGGTCAACAGTATTTTATGTGTATATACATAAAAAACGCCTTACACAATCCAACATGTGCACAAATCACAGCTAAAAGACTTGGGTTGAGGTCAGGGCTCTGAGAAGGCCACTAAAGTTCCTCTACAACAAACTGGACAAACCATGACTGTATGGAGCTCAGTTTGTGCACAGGACAAGGCCTTTCCCAAGCTGTTAGCATTACCTTTCAGTGGAACTAAAGGGATTTTTCTGTTGGTATACAGGAACCGTGCTGTACCTAAACTGAACTACGATGCTTGGAATTTCTAACACGCTTTGATTTTCCAGTGAATCTCAGCCCAGTGACAGTGTTTCTAATGTCAGTTCTCTCCACACAGTTTATGGCCTGTTGTCGTCCCAAAACCGCATCCATGGAGTCGAACCAGTGGCAGAATTTTCTGTCAGCGCTGCTTGATATTGTGTTTTTTTATTATTTATAGTCTTGTTTGAGCATCTAGCTGTGCAATGAAAACCTAACCCAGCTGTGTTTCTCACAGCATTAAAGATACATTTGTTAGCAAAGAAAACTCCAACTGAAATGTATCTTCAGCGCAAACACATAGTAGAGCTTGTACTTAGTCAGCTTCACAGTTGTTAGTTTATTGTCGTTTTCACTACAAACAGTAAAAAAAAAACAGGGCCTGTTTACAAGTCCGTCTGTTGTCATGACAACATTTTAAACAATGAAAAAACAGTGATGTAGTCGGCTTGGCTACTGCCTGCTTTTGTCCCTGCCATTAAGTAGCACGGATACGGCTCAGATACGGGCTGGGTACAGCATGGATACGGCTTGTGTACGGGTCAGGTACAGCTCGGTTGCGGCTCGGGTACAGGTTCGGGTATGGGTCATGTACAGGTTGGGTATGACACGGGTACGGGCCAGGTACAGCTCGAATAAGACTCAGATGCAGCTTGGATATGGCTTAGGTTCGGCTCACATATGGGTCAGATACAGGTCGGATACGGCTTGGTTTCCGCTTTGTGTACAGGTCAGGTACAGCTCAGGTACAGCTCAGGTATGGATCGGGTACCTGACATGTATTAAGTTCAAGTCACTAACTCTCGCCTACAAAGTGACATCTGGGTCAGCACCCGGCTACCTTAATCGTATCATTCAGCCTTATGTTCCTATTCGCCTTCTCTGCTCCTCCAAGGAACATCGTCTGGCTCTGCCATCCCTACGCACAAGGCAAACTTCTCTTCTGTGGTTCCCTGCTGGTGGATGCTGCCTAAACTGACAAAGGCAGCAGAATCCCTCTCTATCTTCAAAAACACCTAAAGAATCATCTGCTCATATTGTTAAATACTTTGGATAAAAGCGATGATTGTAGTAGTAGTTGCCAAATGATTGTAGTAGTAGTTCCTTGTTCCAGTGAAAAAGCACCATTAGGGGCATCTTTACACCATGCCAAGAGGGGTGCCCATATAGTTTTGGCCATGTAGTGTATGTGCTCATACTTCAAAAGATATAGAAGCTGAAAAAAGCTGTAAAAAGGAATAAAAATTAATCTAAATGCCCCTCCAAACTGTATTGGACCAAACAGGTGCAAAACCTGGTTTGATACATATTGATACATATAAGTGATGTGAAATGGCTGTAGACCTAATTTCTCATTTTGGTAACTAGAGTGCAAATTGTGAACAAATTATATATATTTCCTATTCACATTTCTCCTCATTTCTTCATGTTTTGATTAGAAAGTTTTAGACTTTCTTGTATTTTTAATATATTCTTGAGGTTTCCTGAATGACTTTCAGATCTCTCCTTTTCAGTCCAGTCAACGAACCTGACCAGTTTAATTAATTATGATTAAATCCACTAAATAATGGGATTAATTGGAATGAAATACAGAAAATAATGTGACTCATTGGAGTCTTAAAACATTCAGGGCTGTAGTTTTGGCTGTGAGTGGGTGGCAGATGATTGACAGGAATGACAGATGATTATGATTAGATATCAAGATATTGGATGTTTTTAATCATTATTTTTTATACCCAGGGCTGTTCATAAATCAATCTAGACTGTCTCCCCAGATTTTCAGACCTAACGAACGTCACCCCTGATGTGACAAATCTAAATAATGTGACTGCTTATGATGTGTTACTCATTCTCACTTATAGCACAGGAGACCATGATGTTATTGACATTTTTTGGTCAGTTTTTGACAGTTCTTGTCCCTTATTTTCTGTTTGAGCAGTTCTTTGGTGCATGTTCATACTGACAGCTTCATCTGTGAGTAAAACGAGGCTGTGGCTTCATTTGCATCCTGCATTTGCATCAACAGGAGTTTGGAGACGTTTGCAGAATTTGTTTCTGAGTCGAGGGTTTTGCCTTTACATGACTAGAGTCACGAAATGCAAAACGAGTCATCATTCACTTGATAAAAGCTCATGCAGTGAGAGCGTGTTCAGATAGAGCTCTGTTGTGGGTGTGTTCAGGTGTTTTGTGTTCAGATGGAGCTTTGTTGTGAATGTGTTGCACACACATGTACAAAAGTATTGGGACAGTTCTAAGTTCACACTACTGGTATCTCCATAGAGCAGCAGCACACGACCCTTACTAATGCTCTTGTGGCTGCAGTCAAATCCTCACAGCAATGTTCTAACATCCGTCCCTGAACTCACTAATGCTCTCATACAATCAGATCTTTACAGCAATGTTCCAACATTGATTCTCTTCAGCTGCAATCAAATCCTCACATCAGCGTTACATTATTAAATCTCTTGGACTGCAATCAAATCCTCACAGCAATCCTCACCTCAGTCTCTGTTACTGCAGAAAGTAAATAAACTAAAAGATCGTGTTGCTGGGATATATTTTATTGATGGCATGCACATTTGAATCCCATCAGTTCAGTACAGCAGTTTCTGCAGCTTCCTCTGCCATGGAAACTGCTGGCAAGTTCAAGGAGACATTTATTGTCATGTATAAAAAAACACTTAGAACTTCATCTGCTTGAGAAGTTCTAAGAAGCAAAGCTCCTAAGGCAGTGAAATTGTGAGGTTTTGCCACTGAAGAACCACTTATGACTCCCTAAAGATGTTCAGTAGACCCTTCTTTATAGAACCACTTTTGGAAATGTAATTTTTGAGTGTGAAGAATCTTTTTGAAGCTTCCAGGGTTTGGGTTTTTGTGAAACACTCCATCTTGGAGAAACATGCTCACAGTGGTGATGAATGGAACCAAACGTCTGCCTCTAAAAGCTCCCTCACAGAAAGATATTCAATGAAATGGTCATGGTTGTTCCATCTGACGCCTGAGATGTTGTCCTACCAGAGTTTTGAGAAGCAAAATATGAAGAAATGCACAGCACTGAAGTCAAAAACCTTTTCCAAACATTCAGAAGAGTGACCATTGAACTAAACACATTTCCTGTCTCTTGTTTTTCTCTTTAGTCTGGAAGGAGCAGCAGGTTTTATGTGGTAAACAGGAAAAGGCAGTGATGTCTTTAGACCTGGAAACGAGCTGAAATCTTCTTCCAGCGTCTTCCAGGACTTCCTGTCAGAAACAGGACCTGAACTAGAGCTGCTTGATATGGACTGAATATCAGTATTGCGATTTTACTGCTACATTTTGGGATTACGATACATTTAAATACATTAAAGTGCCCGTATCATCACTTTTCTGGAATTAAAAGACTGTAAATATTGTTTCAAATGGTGGCCAAAGGTATACAGTCTCCAGAACATTTCACTTGTAATTGCTGATTTCAGTATTGAGGCACTTTTTGACTCGTACACAGGAACCGTGTTGTATCTAAATTGTAATGAGATGGTACAGAATTTGCAGCACGCCTTCCCCACACTTTATGTTCGGTTATCGTCCCAAAGTCATGTCCCTGGTGTCGAGCCAGCAGAAAGTTTTTTTCTGTTAGAGACACTTATTGTGATCTTTTATTATTTATAATCTTGTTTTAGTTGTTTTTAATTTTCTCAGCGACAAAAACCTAACCCAGCTAACTTTTTAGTGATGTCCTGGATCACCTTCTCACAGCGTCGAAGGTAGCGTCATAGTAAACCCCCACTGAAATGTATCTTCAGCCCAAATAGACTGTAGTGACTTCCCAGTTGTTAGTTTGTATATCCATTAATTTTTTTGCACAGACAGTAATAAAAACATTGGCCTCTTTCCATGTTGTGATGACAACATTTCGGCCAATCAGAAAGCCATAATGCAGTCAGCATGGCTGCGGCCTGCTTTCAACCATGCCATCGAGCAGCTTACTTTATTTGTAAAGGAAAAACATTTGTACGGCATGCCAAAGGAAAAGCACCATTCCAGAGAGTAATATCGTGAGAGTAGCGGTTAATAGACAATATATTGTGCAGCCCTAGTTTAAATCTTAGCTCCACATGTGTCAGGTTTATGAGTAAAGGACTGTTTTATGTTGTGACGGGACGACAGAGTGTATTTTTAGCTCTGCGTCATTTCGCCTTTAGGCTCTCCGACGGCTGACGTTGAGCGGTGCTGGACTTCAGCCTGGACGTTTGAAGTTCTCCATCACCTCACAGTCTGTGGTGGGATGTGGAGTGGCTCCTGATAACACACATGAAACACACACACACACACAGCTGAATGCTATTTTCGTCTTGTGGAGGAGTTTCTCCTGAGCCTCATTTCCAGGTTTGACAGGGAAAACTCTCAGAATAAAACCTTTAAATGAGCACAAAAATGTGAAGCAGTTGCTGTTTTTGTCCCAAAAAATATACTGTTAGGTGTTCTGTTCCAAAATAGACTATAACTAAGATATAATATCCATTTTATATGAGTGAAAAATATGTAAAATTAAACCATTTTAAGGTGGTAGATACCACTGAATACAGTTTGGGGTGAGTGTGTGATGATTTGGGCCTGCAGTTCGCACTATGCTAATTGGAGGGCCTTCACTTCCATTACCTGTTAGCTACGTTAGCTTTGTAGTTCCAGAAGCAAAACTTCAGACACCAAACATGTCCTGAGTGACCCTCTGCATTTAATGCAATTTTAATTTTGTTTTGCTAAACTGTTGTTTTTATAGTTTTGACTGTATATTTAAGCTGAAATTAGTTGAGTCATACCAATATTATCAATTTTATGCAGATTAAGGTGTGAATGAGGTGAGGAAGAATGCAGAAGGTTCACACTTATCTCTCAGTTTCATATACAGCCTTAAACTGCTAAGACTAGTCAGCTACAGTAGGTCAGTTGTGGCTATAATTTCTTTGCCCAGTGAACATGGAGAAGATTTATTTTGCTGTGGAAATTGTTAAAGAGATTTTGAACATTGACAGTGCAGGCTAGTAATAATAGAGTTTGATTGGGTCAATGGGACAACTCTGAACAGAGAAAAATTTTGAGATAATTTTGTTTCAAGCATGAGAACTTACTGTCCAAGCCCGACCTGAAACTCACTGTCCAAACCCGACCCTGTCCAAACTTGAGCGGAAACTTACTGTCCAAAACCAACCCAGAACTTACCATCCAAGCCTGACCCGAAACTCACTGTCTAAACTCGACCCTGTCCAAGACGGCTAAAAGTTATGGTCCAAGCTCAAACCCTCATCATCAAGTTTTAACCAAGCAGAAGAGACTCCAAAACTTACGCAAGCCAGCATGCCAAATTAAACCAGACAGAACAGTGTGGAACAAATGACCGCAGAGCAACAATAATGGACACTGTTAGATAAGTAATATAAAGGACAAGTAATATAAAAGACAAGTAATATAAAATACTGCGCCATGATCAACTTCCCGTAATTAAGATTAAAGGATAGTGCTTTTAGGGGGCTTTCAGCAGTTTTCAGAAAGAGCTTATTGTGGTCTCTGAGGGATTCATATATATCTGCTCCAGCACAGGAAGTCAGCTTTATTGTCTCAGACAGACTGCATACTCTCAGCCTGAGTCTGTGTGTGTGTGTGTGTGGTGTGTGTGCGGTGTAATCTGTCTAGATCCTATTGAACCCTGTTGGTGAGGGAAGGTAGGGAAGGTGTGTATGCACATTGCATTCACACACACTCGGCTGCACTGTTGGCCTGCGTAAACGCCACTGACTTTCGCACGCTGGAAATTCAGCACTGGGTTATTGGTGTCACGTTGGTGCAGATCAACTGGATTTAATTATAATACTGGAGTGAAGACATTGCCTGTGTCTGAGCTTGGTCTCAGTGTGCCACATTTATACACAGTGTACCACATTGACCAGTCAACTAATACATCCACTAGGGGTCACTGTGGGCTGTCAAATAGACAAGGAAAATGTATCTACAGCGGCAGTAAAAACTGCAATGAACGGGCAGGAGGGGAGGTCAGTTTTACTGTTAAAAATGAAAAACAAAATACTATATTAGTGTATTAGTTGGGTATGAGAGGCAAGAGTCTGAATAGTGGCGATATCCAATATTTAACATGAGCTCAAACATTCCCTGTAGGGTCGTGTATCATTTTTCTGTGCCTTTTTCATTCAGTATTTGTTTATTCACTGATTTTAACAAATCGGTGAGAAAATAAAATAAAAAAAGGTAACACCATAACTTTTGGACGTGTTTATTTTTGCCAAAAATGTTAACATCAACAGTAAATGTGCATTCAAACATGGAAAATGTGTACTTATCTACACTCTACATATCATTTTCATACATCAACACAGTTTTGTCTGTCAGTTTACATACATTTGCAAATAATTGTGCAAATGTAATGTTATTTATTTGTATAGAACTGAATGCAGTGAATTTAGTGAAGTTTTTTCAGTTTGTCCTGAACTGTAGTACAGATATTTTTGGTGCAGATATCAGTTTATTATCTGGGGACAGTAACGTGGGTGTGTTTGTAGTAGTTAACAGTGTGTGTGTGTGTGTGTTGGTGGGGGGTTACTAGCTGGAATCCCAGGTGATTTCTAGGCAAAATGCTGGAAGGCCGAGGGCGAGAGTTCAAAACAAGCTGCTGAAGAGACTGTAGTCCCTCTAGAGATACTCAGACTGAACCTCAATCCACTCAGACTGAACTCAGCACACAAACGAGAGAGAGAGAGAGAGATAGGGAGAGAGAAAAGGAGAAAGACAAAGGGAGAGAGAGAGAGAGAGAGAGAGAGAGAGAGGGAGTGAGAGAGATGGAGATAGAAAAAGTAAGAGAAAGAGAGGGAGGGAAGGAGAGAGACAAAGAGGGAGATAGGAGAGAATGGGGAAGAATGAAAGGTAGAAGAAAGAAGGAAAGATAAAGGGAGAGAGATAAGGAGAAAGACAAAGGGAGAGAGAGAAAGTTAGAGGAAGGGTGAGAGAGGGAGATAGAAAGAGAGAAAGGGAGATAAAGAGAAAGACAGAGAGAGAGAGAGAGAGAGAAAGGGAGATAAAAAGACAGAGTGAGAGAGAGGAAGAGAGAGGGGTAGATAGAAAGGGAGAGGGAGGGAGAGAAAGAAGGAGAGCGAGAGAGATAAAGAGAAAGACGGTGAGAGAGGGAGAGAGAGAGAGAGAGGGAGGGAAGTTTAATTCAGTGCTGATTTTCTGTATGTCTTATTTAATTTGTACCAAAACCTTGCAGTGCTGGAAATACAGCTCTGAGCGAAAGTGTGACAGACGGACATTTGTGACAGATGGACACGTCTGTGTTTTTTCATTGTAATAAAAGTGCGAAGGTGATCAGGAGTGAAGTTCAGGGACCGAAACGCTGCTTTATTACTATCGATTAGAACATCTCAGATGTAATTAAACACAAACGCCATCCAGCAGCACTTCTCCACACACTGCAGTTTTTACACCATCTGATTACCATTATCCACTCTCTAATTTACTTCATTTTATGAAAATTAATTAATAAACGACCTCAATAAACACTCCTACATGCTGGAATAGGGGATAGTAGTTTATAAAGATCTAAATAAACACTCATATACACTAGAACAGGAAATATTAGGACATAACAACTTTAATAAATTGGAGATATTAGTCCATAAACACCTGAATAAACACATTCATAGGCTAAAATAGGAGATGTTAGTCTATAAATATCTCAATAAATTCTCCTGTACACTACAATGGGAGATATTAGTCCCTAAATTACCTCTATACTCTGGAATATGAAATATTAGAAACATCACTAATGCACTCCCCAGTACACTAGAATAGGACATATTAGTCTAGTGTGGTGTATAGGAGTATGGGAACAACCTCAGAAATCTATGTACTTTATGCACAGTGTATATTTATGACAGTCTATGACAGTGGCGTATTAGAACCTGATTGGTGTTAATATTTATTGATCCATTAAAATACTCCTAGACTGACGCTCGGGATACCAGGTGTCAGTGACTGTTTCACATCACAGTGGTCCTGAGTGGGATTAAAGGAAAACTGCAGCGTATCCTCTCCCTCTGCAGTGTGTGTGTGTGTGTGTCTGTGTGTGTGTGTGTGTGTGTGTGTGTGCGCGTGCTGCAGTCCTCTGGGGAGGGCCGATGGAGAAACTGCTCAAGCCGTAAATGAACTGAGGAGAAGAGCTTGTCAGGCTGAGATGTTCCACTGCAACACACTCACACTGGACATTTTCCACACTGCTGTTAAACCAAGTGTCCAGCAGCTTTCAGTCCAGCAGCTCTCAGTCCAGCAGCTTAATGTCCAGGAGCTCTGCATTATCTCCCGAAATCGGAGTCCAGCAGCTCTCGAGTCCAGCAGCTTTGTGTCCAGCAGCTCTACATTATCTCTCCAAATCCGAGTCCAGGAGCTCTTGAGTCCAGCCGCTCTGTGTTGTCTTTCTGAGATAAAATGACAGTTCAGTTCTATATAGATTAACACATGTACACAAATGTAATTAAAAATACAAGAAGCAGAGAGAGACAGAGAAAGAGAAGAATGAGGAAAGAGAGAAATAAAATAGATAAAGTGGGGGGGTGTGAAAGTAAGAGAGAGAGAAAAAGACAAAAGAAAGAAGAGAATAGAAATAGAGAAAAGAGAAACAAAAGAAGAGAAGAGAGAAGGTGGAGAGAGAGAAAAGGGAGAGAAAAGAGCAGCAGAGAGATAAAGAGAGGAAGTGTGAGAGAGAGGAGAGAGAAAGAAAAAAGAAAGAAGGGAAAGAGTCAGTCTGTCTGAAGTTTCTCCAGGCTGATAATGACAGGAGTGAAAACCTCTTCACTACAGCCTTTAAGGTACCTGTCACTTTTAGTGTGTGTGTGTGTGTGTGTTGAGGCTGATTATAAGGATTCATTCTGACAGGAAGTGAGTGTTTGCGCCTGAGAGAGAGTTTCCTTTGTCTGGAGGCAAAAACACGATAATCTTGTGACAAACAGACACATACACACACACACGCGCACACACACTCACACCCACAGACACTCACACACACTCACTGGCAGGTTTATTGCTGGACTGCTCTGAGGCCTAAACGTACTGTGAATAAATTAGCATCACCTCTTCGTTTACACTAAAGAAGGATGAGTCGTTCTGTCGTCCCTGATTAACGGTCTGTCCGTTACATTCTGATACGGACTCGTTAACTCCAGAGCTGGAAGGAGCGTGTGGTGTTTTAGGAGAAATAAAATTAGACACGACTCTTGACACTGACTCCGCCCACTGAAAGTCCGGATTCATCATGACAACACAACCCAGTGGGTGGGGTTAATATATGCAGAACAGGTCTAGACCTACACACATGCCCATACCTTTGTGCACAATGGGTCATTGCACGCGGATACACTGCTATTTTTTACAAGAATGCACTAGAAATACTTAAACTTATGTAACTGGCTAGTCTTGTGGTGTAATAATATACACTGTAGGTTTATATATGAGTCTTATCAAAATAACCCCTTGCCTTTATCACCGGAGACTGGGGAGGCTGAGACATCATTCTCAAAACTTTATGCTTTTCTTTGGACTAGATAGAATTTTGCCAAGGTTCTGAAGGGGTCATTATCCTGAAAAATGTTTGGGATTATTATCCTGAAAAGTGAAATTTTGTCAAGTGACTCATAAATCAGAAGAAATTGTGTTGTTGAAGAACTGAGTGATACTTTTCTTTTTTCATGATCAACAAAAATGAAGGTGAGTCACCAGAGACAGAACTAAAATGTCTCTTAGACATTTTTTAATTAGAGTCTTTTTGGGTAAATAATGTGTTTCTACAGACTATAAAATATTGAAAATCAATCAGTCATATTTGTTGTATTTCTAATGTTTTCTTGTAAAAAAATGTAAAAAAAAATCCTTTGTTGTTTATTCTATGGCTTAAACTGTGTGTGTGTGTGTGCGTGTCTAATTGCTGCATGATTAAAGCAGACTGATATAGCCTGTGCTTAGCGTTAGCCTGAAGTAGATGCTATTAGACAGTTTACAGAAGAAGACTCACCTTCTGACCTTGATGTTTAGAGCAGAGGTTGAGTAAAGTGGGCCCGGTGTGTGTGTGTGTGTGTGTGTGTGTGTGTGTGTGTGTGTGTGTGCACGAGCGTGTGTGTGTTTGTCTG
>JBBPCY010061557.1:0-12473 GCA_037974405.1 Brachyalestes nurse
ACTTACTTACAATCGGTAATGATGCAAACACATACAATAAAGAGCTGATACAACACTGTCAGAGGATCTAAAGTGTATAGGTAAGTTGGAAAATAAATACAAACTCCCAGACAGACTGTTTCCCCCTTCTCTCTGTGTCTCTCGCCTTAGACACGCACACACAGTCCTGTGCATGTACCAGTGCTCTCTTTACTGAGGACTGTGTGTGCGTGTCAAAGGCGACAGACTTACCCTGTTCACTTTAGATCCTCTGACAGTGTTGTATCAGCTCTTTATTGTATGTGTTTGCATCATTATCGATTGTAAGTAAGTTTATATGCTGTAAAAGTCTGTCATAAGTGTGTATCGTTGCTAAGCAACCGGGCCGGTGGGAGGGGCGTGGCGTGAAAAATGCCAGCTGATCTAAATGAGGGAGTAAAAATGATCCCCTTGGGTCCTAGGTATAAATGGTCATATTTATTTTTCATTTTATCACACACTCACCAAAATCCACTAGATGATTAATAAAGCAATTTTAGGAAAAGTCATGAACTTAGAGATGTTGGGGTTTTATTTTAACAGGACTACAAGCATTTGAAAACGTCAGGGGGTAAAAATGACCCCCTTGGCGGTTGTAGTGTTAAGAAAAACAAAACGAAAAACAGGAGAAAACTCGAGACGCTCCACCGGGGGAAATTCTGGACTGCAGCATCACATGGCAGCAGCCAATCAGCAGCAAGGAGAAATAAATAACGCTCTTGGATTAGCTTTCAAACCTCCTGTCTCTGAGGACAGGTGACTGTGATGTCCGGGCATCACAAAAGCAAAAAAATCAGCTAGAGCCTGAAAAAAATATATTTATATATTGTGTGTGTCTGTGTGTGTGTGTGTGTGTGTGTGTGTGTGTGTGTGTGTGTGTGTGCACCTGTCCACCTGTCTTCACTCTCAATGGTAAACAGTAGTGCCATCATTTAGATACCTTGGAAGTATTCTCTCTGAAGACAATAGCACCGACAACAAAGTCCAAAATCGAATCCAACAAGCATCAGCTGCCTGTAGAAGACTCAGGCATCGGGTCTTTCAAAACAAAAACTTTCATCTTCGCACAAAAAGCTGTGTCTACCAAGCTATCTGCATTACCACTCTCTTCTACAGCTGTGAGGCCTGGGTAACTTACAGCCGGCACATGAAGTCCCTAGAACATTTCCATATACGTTGCTTTCAGTGCATCATGGAGATCACTTGGCGTGACCAGGTACCTCACACTGAGATACTCAAAAAAACAGGCAGCAAAAGTTTTGAGGCCATAATCACCCAGCACCAACCTTAATGGCTGGGGCATGTCATAAGGATGTCCGATGATCGGTTGCCTCGCAGAGTGCTGTATGATCAACTACACCAAGCTCAACGCTCTGCTGGAGGGCAGAGGAAGCGCTACAAAGACCAAATGAAAACAGCGCTAAGGAGATGTAAGATCCATCCGGGGGACCTGGAGTACATGGCTGCTGACCGTAACACCTGGCAACAACGGTGTTTAGAAGGGACCCAGTTACTGGAGGAAGGTGGGAGGACAGCTAGGAGACAAAACAGAATGCTTAGGAAGAGAAATAAACCCATGACTGCCAGCAATACAATCTCCACTTTCATATGTTCCACCTGCAATAGGATCTGTGGATCCAGGAGAGGGCTATTCAGCCACCAAAAAACTCACCGCTAGAAGACAGAAGTGGACGTCATCATCGGATTCGATGGACAACCACAAGCAAGCGTGTGTGTGTGTGAGGAGAATGAAATCTGTTTTTTCAATACTTACATGGCAAAAGCTACACTTTAATTATTCAAGCTACACTTTAATTGTTCAAAAATATATTGACTTCATACTCAAAAAGCACAGGGACCTTTAACTTGGTGCATTAATACAGAGTTCAGCTCTTCTCGTCACAAGAATTTTCCTGAGCCCCCTGGCTGGAATCTTTCCTTTACCTTCTGTTTTGTGCGGAATCTAAAATCACAGTGCGCGGCTCTCTGACTGCTATGGGGCTTTGTGATCTCATCCTGGATCTTCAGAGAGAACAGATGAGACCTGACATATCAGACACTCCGGACAGCATGGCAACTAAACAAACACTGTAAACTCCATTATTACGCGTCACTGCTGCCATTAATTATCAAAACGCGACTCATAAAACACAATATGAAATGGCAGACACACACGCTTACCCATGAAGAGCCTACCTTGTAAAAGTGTTTAAAGCCATACCATCTGTTGGTCTGCTGGACCAGTCGAAGTGCCGGGACTGATTACACCTGCAGCTTGTAGCAGACACATGCACTACAAAACACAGTGTACTGAAAATGTGCTGAACCCTCCCTTAATTTATTCACCCTGAAAATACACCAAACCCCTTCATTTGAATTAAGTGGCCATTAATTTGTGAACCCGATCCCTTAATTTTACCTTAAAATGAGATTTAAGGGAGGAGTGTGAAACCCCTTAATCTTAAATTGAAGGCATTAATTTAGCAGGTTCTACTATTTAAGGGGCACATTTTTAAAAGTAAGGGGTAAATTCAGTAGTTTTACCCCTTAATCAGCCTTAATCTGTGCACTTTTTCTAGTCTAGTCTAAAATGGCTAAATTGTAAATTCACTGACAATTTATCCATGCTTTCGTTGACACATTTGTATAATCAAAGTACAACAAAAGCTCACGTTTTTAAAGTTTTATGGGAGTGAGCATCGTAAACTCGAAACGTCGTACGTCAAGACTGCTGTAACCCGGTGACCCCCTGTATTACAAAAATCAGTGGCGATTCCCACAGGGGCTGCATACTGTGTATATGGCTATGTTAGCTAATGACATACTTCATCCAAATAACAGAGACATATTTCTCTATATATTCTGATTATATAGAAAACAGACTCAACATTTTTCACTCCGACACATCAGACATACTTTGTCTTTTATTTCATTCTTGTTCAATTTAAATAAAGGTTATGACTTGCTTGAATCCTCTTCCTCCTTGAGGCAGTTATTGCTTAGGAATGCTTAAACTAAACTGGTATCCTGCGCACTGTGGTATGCCACCATAACACCATCTGCAGCGGTTCCATCGGAAGCAGTTTGACCATTTGAGTTTCGTCTGGACGCCTGGAGGAGAAGGTCAGGGTTGCTGTAAAGTTTGAGAAACTTTAGCCGCATTTGTCCAACATCAGCTCAGTCTCCACTAATCGCTCTTGACCGTTTTGCATTTTTTTTGCTCCTCTTGTGCTTTAAACGTCTAACAGCCCAGACCGTAGTGTGAATTACATCGAGACCCCAGGGACCTGGACTGACCATACAATACAAGTTCCACCTGTGGCTCTTTCCAGATCTCCATGCAGATGGATTCCGAATGTCAGATGAATCCTGGGTTCCCACACCGTCTTCTCCAAGGCCAGCACACACATGTCCAGCACATGGCTGTTCTTCTGGTACCCATAATTGATATCTTACTTGGTCAACAAACAAAAAAGCAGCCCATTTAGCAGAGAAGGTCACGCCCCCGCGCAGAAAGGAAAGTTTGGCTGGCCGAGAGACAAAGAGGATCGTCTCCAGTTCAGTGTGACACCGTATGATCTATGCAGAGAAAAAACAGCCAGCACTTTTGAGAAAACCACAATTAATAACAGATAATGGTAATCAGGCCTGTTCGGGTCCTGCGTCACGCGTGGAACGTGGGGAGGACAGGCTCAAGGAGCTGGCAGGAGGAGCTGAGGGCTGTTAGCCTCCGAGCCAGTTGGAGGTCGAAAGTGACGGCGTGCAAAAAATACCACAAGACAAACGCGGTCATTGTTTTGACTAATGCATTTTCTGGTCCAGCTGCAACATCTACAGTAATGCTTCAAATTGCTAATGAATTAGCTTAAATAGCATGGCATTAATTTAGCATGATCGCCCTGGTCAGATGGATTAAGCCAGAGATTTAGAAAATTCCAACAAAACCATATGGTGTAATTCAACAGCAACTGGAAAGGATTACCTACCAGTGTTAGCCCTAAGGGATACTGCTAAACTCTGATAACTGGGCAAAAATGTTCCCTGCTAGTTTTTCCAAATGTAGTGGTTGCCATTCAGAGTGGGTTCGGTGGGCTTGTAGAGAAACTAACCTAACTAACTGATTACGGTGGTGGTGGAGGGAACCAACCATCTCCAGTGCAAATAGAGATACTGATTTTCTCTTCAAACCGACCAGTGAACCTAAACTTGTCTTCTGATTGGGGGTATCATTTAAATTAATATAGCCATTGTCTCTTTGATCAGCCACCCAACCCCCGTCTTTTAAGGACTTTTATTTCACATGTTTGGTTTGCTTTTTGTTTTGTTTCTTTTTTCCCTGTGATTCTGTTGTCATGTATATTGTATCTTATTATGACTACCAGATGCAGGGGATAGCCAGAACACTCTTGATGGAACATTGATAATGTTAAAGTAGTGGCAAATCATCATAAATAATGTTGAATACTAGTTTCAGCTCTTTTGTTCAACCAGTTCAGATTGTTCTACCAGTCACAGCACATTGGTTCCCCCCTGGAGTGAGACTGAAAGATGCTGTCATGATCCACACATGCTGAAGACCCACAGAATGATGTGTAGCCGTGTCCCCAAATGCCTGCGACTGGGAGGGATTCCATCAGCTGTAGGATCAGGGTGAGAATGATGATCACATTAAGAACAGATGGCTATACTCGACTTTCAGAGCTTTCCATCTCTCTCTCCTCATAAACACTGCGATACACACACTCACCACTGGCCTTGAATCTATACTCAGGGTCCATTTGATCGCATCCACATATAAGAACAGTTGTCCAATTGTTTCTCAATTTGCCATGCCTCCTTTGCCTTGTTCATAACTGGTGCCACCACATTGAACCACCATTTGTGTGGTGGACCATTCTTGGCACAGCAGTCTCACTGAAGTGTTCATGATATGGTGGTGTGTGTGTGTTTGTGTGTGTGTGTGAGAGAGAGAGAGAGAGAGAGAGAGAGAGAAAGAGAGAAGGCTGAGTCTTGATGGGCTGAGAATAGTCCACCAAAAATACCAGCCAGTAGCATTCTGTGGTCAGAAATTGGCCACTGATGAACAGCAGGAGACAGCAAACACAAACTGTGCAATGACAGATGGGCTATCATCTCTAAAAGCGGAGATGTAAAGATGGGGGTGCTGAAATTTGTCAGCTACCTTCACAGTGACACCACATTAGACCTTATGAGATTTTTTTTTCCACAGCAACTGTTAATGTGCATTCTGAAGGGAATTTGAATTAGCAGAGCAGCAACCAAACAGATTGTTGATATGTGGCACGCTACTGAAACTCACCAGAAAGGGTGAGCTGTTTCAGTTAGCCCTAGGTCCAGACACTCTGCGGACCAGCCCATGTAAACTCCATGCTAAAATCACCACACATTTCACAATCTACATCTTTCACACTTATTCATCTGCGCATCACTGGTGGGAAACTGCATAACAGCAGTTATTCCCACCCAGTGAAGTGTGTCAAATCTAAGACAATGAAATAGTTGATGGCCTGAAAAGTTTGTTTTTAAAAGTCCTTTTAGCTGGAAGATCAGAGCAGCAAGTAAATGAGGTACACTTACATGTTTATCACATTTATTTAGGGCCATGCAAAACACAGTGTGTTTGTATGTATATATATACATAGATAGATACACATAAATGCTATACCACTACAGGGTATATCCCTTGATTAGTCAACCATACATTGACAAAAGACAAAAGCAGTTGTAATCTTATCTAATGTGGCGGACCAGGTATTCCTTTCCCAGGGGATCTGAAGGCATTCCCAGGCCACGCAAAATATATAACCTTCTTAGCGTGCACTGGGTCTGCCCCTTGGTTTCCTCCCAGTTGGTTGTGATTGGAGGCATACAGGCGGCATCCTGACTTGATGCCCAAAGCACCTCAACTTATTCCAGTGCAGAGGAGCAGAAGCTCTGCACCGAGCTGTCCTGGATATCAGAGCTCCTGACCCAGCCGCCCTGTGCAGAAAGATCATTTCCGAACCTTGCATCGGTTATTTCATTCTTTCACCCACTACCCAAAGTTCATGACCGCAGGTTAGGGTTGGAACAAAGTAAATTGAGAGCTTTGCCTTTTGGCTGAGGTCCCTCTTCACCAGAATGGCCTGGTACAAAGACCTCATGACTGCTGTGTCTGATCTGCATGTAAGCCCAGCATCAGGTGCTCATTTAGTGGAGTAATTTGGCTGTAAGAGTCAACGAGACTTTGAGCAGCAATCAGAGACCTGTGACACATGACAAACCTGGACACGCATTTAAAAAAATCAACATGTGAGAGAACACACTGTTCCAAAACAACTGGAGCCAGAAGACTTGCGTTGGAGGCATGAAGCCTGACGAGACACAGGCAAATGCTCCCTTTTAGACATGTCATATTTACACATAGGAGGTCAAGGCTTCAGCCAAGAGGCACTGCAATAGATGGGACAGTTTTGACAGCTTTCCAGCAATAAGATCACAACACCCCACACAACAACAATAGTGGAAACCTCACAACACCAAGCAAAGGAGATCATTCTTTTAGTTGACCAAACGTGGTCATGACGAAGGATTCCAGCCTGTTTTTCACACACTCACATTTAGTTCTGGTTTAAACAAATGGTCTGGGGAGAAATCTAATTACTCCAAATGTAATCGACCAGCCAAGACAAATCTGATGCCCAAAGTTGTTTCCACATGATGTAATTTGAAGAAGGCTTCTTGAAAGGCTTATGTGGTTTCTGACACTGCATAACAAACTGGGCATCACATAGCTAAAAGAGTAGTAGCAATTTTGTTTGCCCATTTAAATAGCTTGTGTAAAAACTTCCATTAGCTTCATAGCTTTGATGCATAACTAATTAACCAAAACCTTGTACACCAAATACGCCAATGTGGCCAAAAGTATGTAGACATCGCTTCTAATCAGCAGGTTTGGCTCTTTCAGCTACATTGTGGCCACATTGTGTGCAAAAAGACATTTGTTTTGGGCAGCTGCATGGCTAATGTAGCTAACGAACACTAGAACTCAATAGTTACCCACATCATTCCATTTAATTTCTCTTCATCTGCTCAAACTTCATCCAGTTCTTCATCGAGGTGGAACAGACCCATGGATGTGGTTTAGGACACAGTATGACTATATGTGAGCTGTAAAAATGAATACAAATAAAAAACTTTACTGCTATATAAAGCTACTTTAGACAACACCAGGGCCGAGGTTCACAAAGCAGTTGTAATTAGATAATTAAAGCACATCGACAAGTCTGCAGCACCTTAATGAGCATCTGGATGTTGTTTAAGATTTTTACAGAAACAAATTGGGCCATTTGGGTGACAACTGACTTTTAATGTAAGCAAGGTTAGCCTCGTAGCTCCAGTTATAAACTAAACAAACAATATTTGGTTTCTAAACTTGGCTGATTGACCACATCTGGAGAGAGTGGAAAATTTAATACATTTGTTGTTTTAGCAGAACAGTTCCCATTAAACAGGCTACCAAAGCTGATACTAAGCAAAATCAAGAAACAGCTAAATGGCCCTCATAAAACATTCCCAAGTTTCTGATCTTTGGAGATAATTATTGGGCTCAGATTTAACATATCTGTCTGCGCTCATGGTTTTAACCAAATTCTACAGGTTATTCATCACCCATCTATTTTTATTATGGTTAGGTTGACAGACTATGTAAGCTCTTGAGGAAGATGAATCATGCCTCACTGCCTGGCAATCTGACAGAAAAATCTGGGTTTGTTGGATACCAGGCGAAAAAATTTGGGATGAATTGGAATGTCGATTCGGAGCCAGGCTTTATCGCCCATCAATCTTGTGGCTGAATGGGAGCAAATCCTGAAAGTCATGTTACAGACTCCACTGTCAAGCCTTCCCAGAAGAGAGGAGGCAATTATAGCACCAATGTCAGGGAGGGTGCCAACTTCATATCAACACCCATGGCTTTGGAATGGTATGTTGAACAAGTACATATGAATGTACAGTTTGGTACCTTGTGGGCACCAGAACATCACGTACATATGTGCCATGTGTTATTGCTGAAACAGGACAAGGCCTTCTTCAAAATTAAAAGCACACTATTTGCACTGTCTGGGCCAGGAGAACATCTAAAATGTGTGGGGCAAGGGTCCTCCAGGACTTGGGAATTGAGAACCACTGCTCTAGAAAGTCATATCTATATGCAGCGTTCTCCCTTTACTGTCCTCAGTGTAGGATGCCACATTTCTAAACTATTTTAGACCTATGAACAACAGCATGACGAACAGCATGTTTAGATGGGGCTGATTTACCTCTAGCCCAAACTGCAGATTCCCAAAGTTGATCTGTGATTTCTTGTCAAATGTGCCATAGGTAGTGAAATCCTCCAATATTTGTTCTCACTTTCATCTTTAAAGCCCGCAATGTCCAGCTCTGGCTCGGATCAGTCTCCGGTCAGTAGGCCTGATTGGCTGCTCGAAGCCATTATTTCATTTACACTGTCAAGAACATACCATGAGTGTCATTTCCTCTTTAATAAATGTGCTTCATAAGAAGACTACATTTTTGCTAACAGTGGCACTGTAGGAGCTCCATATGGACATTCAGAGCTTCTAACAGCCTTTAATAGAAATTCAGGTCAAATATTTAATGCTTCTGTTGCTGTCTGCTCAAATCCTGCGGTGTGTGAGCTATCGACGGGTGTTATTAGCTTTGATTTATTGATAGGTTAGCACTGCCGTCCAATAGTGAGTGTGTGCAGGTGAGAGACATCTGTCCCCAGAGACAAGATATACATGAGATATGTGAGGCCTCGGTCTGACACTGATCCATCACCTACGTGGGGAACACATTATAGCCGAACACACACACACACACACACACACACACACACACACACACACATACACACACACACAGGCCAGAGAAAGAAAGACAAGGTGAGAAGGAGGCGGCCAGATACCTCATCTGTCCCGGTGATTTAAAGCAATCGCTTTCTTCTGCCAAACGGTTGAAACATTTCAGCAGTACCAGGAGGGCAGAGAGAGAGAGAGAGAGAAAGAGAAGGCTCTAATTGCCAAGACTACCTTAACTCTCAGGAATCTCTTTCCCCTTCGCCATGGATGAGTAGGCCCGAATAGATTCATAGTCATAATTTATGACCCCCAAATTACCAAGTGTGCAGTCTTTTCTCTGCCAGGAGCTCCTGATTTATCTCGCCCCCAAACCCCCCTCCACCCGTTCGGCATCGCTCACTCGTGACTTAGATATACGTTCGCTCCCGAGCTGAGATACACCTGGGCCCTGATGAGAGCCTTGACCTAGTTCCACTGACTGCGGAGGGTCTCGTGTCGAAGCGACCTGTCTGTTAGAGCCGGGCCCGCCAGGGAAGGTCAGTTAGTCACCAGTGACCCACTTCGATCCTTCAGCTTCTCTCAGAAACAATATGAGCACTGCTATTGTCTGTTCATTACACATTTGGGCTTTCCCATTCTTTATTTTTCATCATTTTTACACTTAGAAAATATATTTTTAGCTGAAAGTTAGACATGCAAGGAGGAACCTGGAGGTAGCTGGAATTCTATTTGCCACTAATGACATCATAATTGCCTTGAAGCTAATTGACTGTTCTCGTTTAAAGGGCCTCCACTGTTTTTCTTTCCTTTTATTTCTTCTAATACAATTAATGTCTTCTGTGTGCGTTTGCATACACACACATACACACACATACTCACACACACATATACACTGTACAAAAGTACTGTGCAAAATGCTTTAAAACTGTTTAGATGAGCAGTGAGTGTTCATTCACATCAATATTACTAAATATACTAAATAAAGCTAAAAATAATAAATATAAATAACAATATACATTAAACAGGGATTTATGCTCAGTAAAGGCATAGGTGCCTAAGACTTTTGCACAATATTGTGTAAATATTAGGGGTGTAATGCGATTAAACATGTAATCTAATTAATTACAAGCTCTCCGATTAATTAATCTAAATTAATCGCATGTATTTATACCGTAAAGACATTTAATGGAGGTGACACTTAAGGGGTTACGTTCATACAGTTTATAGTCAGTTTATAAAACTGATAATTATGAGAAATAGGCTAATAATGTGCATAATCGGAGAAAAATACACTGTATATAAAAAATATATTTCATAAGCAGTCTATCGATTAATGCTATCTTGTCGAAAAATGCTCCCTTTAAGTTCATACAGTTCATACAGTTTATAGCGTCACTGATAATGAGGAGAAAAGGGCAAATAATATGCATCGGAAAAAAATATATATATTTCTTTTAAGGAGAAGAGCCTAGACAGACAGAGAGATCTTTAGAGGTGATAGAGCTGGTTTATATTCGGTTCTAACACTGAGAAATGCTACCGTGAAGCAGGGGGTTCTGATTCTGCTACTCTGAGGAAAAATGCTCCCCTGAAGTTTATCCAGCTGCCAGAGTCCCGAGGCAGCACAGATTTATGGGTGTGGCACTCCAGAGTGCACATGTGCAGAAGAGCCCTGGAGCACATCTGGATGGGCAGCAATGCGTTATTTTTTCTGTGATTAATTGATCATTCAACACCACTAGTAAACTTATATACATATATATCCATTCATGATGGAGTGATATATGCAGGGCTTTGGCAGGAAAAGTACTCCCCAAAGAATTAGAATTCGTTCATATTTGTCACTATTTTACCAACATTCCTTATAAACATTTAAAAGATATGAGGAGCTTCACTGGTCGGTTTGGATAGAAAAAAAGGGCTTTACACCTATAGCTGTGTTGAAGTTCCCATCACCAACACTGTAAACAGAGTCAGTAAATGACCCTTTTTGAACCAAACCCACTCTAAATAACTTTCTTTGCGTCTCAGCCTCAACATTTGAATTATGCAGCAAATTCTGAAATGTGGTGGGTTTCATTCCCTTTAAACAAAGTACGCTTTAGGAAAATACGACATGCTATTTGAATGTGGCCTCGGCATCTGTCTTCCCCGCAGCCAAGATGACGCTGCCCAGATGTGTCGGCCTAAACGTCCACTACACGCCCTGCACTCTGCCACGCTCTGAGACAGCTTTATGGATGAGATGAGGGTGAGAGTTATGGGGTGTTTCTTTCCTGTGAAGGTTCCCCAGCCGTCGGTTTGCTGTGCCCTGGTCAGGGAGACAGGAAAACCTCCTTTAAATATCCCAGCGGTGGAGGAAGCACTTCATCACTCTTTATTTCAGGCTGTATGTGTGTGTGTGTGTGTGTACAGAACACGAGGGTTCCAAGAATAGCCTGAATGCTAAGAACCCAAACACAGGTCAGTCCCATTTAAGGTGATTTAAAGTTTGATGAAAATGAATCTGACAGCTCCCCGACTTACTTCAAATGTAGCCAGTACACTACATCACTCGAACACTGTGGGATGCATAGTCAACTGTAAAAAAAATGAACAAAAGACCCATCCCATGGAACACAAGTGTTGGCCTTGTCATCAGGAGATTGCTAGAGATGCCATACATCCAAAAGGCCTCTCTTTCTCTGGGTCGATAGGATGGCCCTCCCGCCGCCATCGCTCAGCATGATGTTAGTCATTTACCTTAATGGCATTTAGCAGACGCTTTTATCCAAAGTGACTTCCATTCACTAACTACAGGGGGCAGTCTCTCTGGAGCAACTTGGGGTTAAGGGTCTTACTCAGGAACCCAGTGGTGGTGTGCTGAAGGTAGGATTCGACCTCTTGGTCCAGAGGCAAGTGTCCTACCCACTAGGCCACCACCCCCCATCCCATCCCATCATCAGTATGCTACCCAGCCTTCACACAGATGCACAAACAATTATATTTTTTTATTCCATTAGATGAACGGAGAGTTCTTCAGTTCTCTCACCACTCACACACACTCTGAATAATGTCCTGAAGCCTTACTGACAGATCCAAGACTTCATCTATTCTCACTACTGTAATTCATCACTTCTAATGCAATACTACACTTTGCCTGTACCCACCTTCCCTGACGACATGTCCCAGTGACCTGCCAAGCATGTGGACATCCACACACACACAAAACCACCTCATCCCCTCATGGTCCAGCTGCTCAAACACGCATAAATAACCATAAACTTTAATCCACGGCACCAAGCAAACAGGTGTGCAAAGTATCCATAGCGACAACTAGATCCGTACACATAAGCTAGCCTCTCGAATGACAAGGACAGTGAGGAATGGGGTGTATTTTAAGAGACGGAGCTCCTTTCGCACTATGGTGCTGATGAATGTGTGGGTGTGATGTATTTCACCTGGCTTACTTTCGAAATGAAAGCAACCCTGATTAACCCTCAGAACCCTCAGTGTATCAGTAAACTCTGATTTAAGTAAATATAACCGGTGTAAAACAGTCTAGAACCGGTGTTTACCCTCAGAACTCAGAGTGTATCAGTAAACTCTGAT
>JBBPCY010061597.1:0-12471 GCA_037974405.1 Brachyalestes nurse
TTCCAGATGATCAGGCGGTGATCAGTATACTGGTGGTGCTGAATGCTGAGTGGTTGGAACTCCTTTATCTAGGCTCACTCTTCAGGTAATCTTCAGGTAATTTGCAGACAAAGCAAAACATCTGTTCTCATTTCTACTTATAATGCCAAAGATAAGACAGTTTGACAGGCATATAATAGTATTTTTGAACCAACAATGCAAAATATAAAGAAATGAGGGATGGCTTAAGATGTTTGCACAGTACTGAACATGCATGCATATTTAAAAAGGGCATGGGTGTGATTACACTGAAGGCACCTACATGTTAAACGCAAATAATGCATAACATGCCTGCAGTATAAAAAAAATTGTTGAAAATGAGATGTTATGCCAATAATAAGCAGGAAATGAGCGGAAAATGACAAAATCTGTGGGGTGACAAATATTTTATGAGCAAGAATTAATTATTTCACATATATTTCTAATAATTTAAAAAATAGTTCTTCCTGATTTCCCTTAACACAATCTGGAATTATGTATATGTCAATTACAAAGAGATTTCAGTGAGAGAAATGGACTCAGAACATTATGTTTAAAAAGCAGTGTGAGTGTAAGATCATTATTTTTAAAAAGAAGTACTTTAATCTGACACATTCATAAGGTTTTGATGACTATTTCTTAAAATAAGCAATAATATTTAGTGCTTCACATCACCCTGAATACTGAATCTAAAGAAAAAACTGTAACTAAAGCATTTTAAATGTGTTTAAACATATTGAACATTAAAACATTTTAGACATTTAAACACACTGCTCTGTTTCCACACACTATAATAAACTCAAAACTCAGAAAGAGACTATTTTCCTGAGATCCATCTTGTGGCAGGTTGTTAGTAATGCTGAGGTTGGCTTTAGAGCGGATTCAATGCCCTTTGCTTTAGTCTTTGAAGGTATTTCTTTCTGGGCAAAAAAGGTCAAGAACACCTTGTCTATTGATGTTCCACTGTGTGTGTTTTTCTCTCAGAGCAGAAAGGTGCCGGTGAGAGGCAGATGTCTGTAGAGGGTTCATGTTTCTCAAACTGTCCTCACTCTCGCCATCCATTAATGATCAGAGAGACAATGCTGTTGCTCTTTCTTCTCCACTCCTCCCCACCAGTCCTTCCTGACCCACTTAGGCGATGCAGAGTCAGAACATTAGTGGAGGGGTGGAAGTGGGTCACTGGTTGAGCTTTGAAGAGTCAACTTGTGTGGTTTTGAAGCTCCAAGGGTCAGGGCCCTGTGGTGTGGGAGGAATCTGCCTAGTGGGACATCACAGGCTGACTGACAGAAAGAGGCAGTTAAGCACTTGGGAGAGCTTGTCTTTGCAGCGGTAAATGTGGTGGGATGAGAGAAAGAGTGGAAAAATCCGGAGGGGTGGGTTTTTCTGTCACGGAGAGTTGGGCCGGTGTGGAAGAGATCACTGCGGTTTCAGCTGCTTCCTTTTTTAAGCATTAGTCTCTGTAGAGATAACGAGTGTTGCATAAGTTTTCCAGCCAGGTTCTTCTGGTGTTTGCCGTGGCTTAGCTGTCTTCACAGCATGCTTGTAAAAATGTGCCACAAATAGTTCTCTGATTGATGCCATAGAATAAAATGTTTAGTTCCCTAAAAACATTTTGGAGATATGGGAGCATGAAGAATCTTGCAAGAACCTTCACATATTGGTTTCCAAAGTGAGGCAACTGTCTAAGTGTTGGTGCAGCCATAAGAGCATTGCAAGTTAAATCCCTGGCAATGCCGTAGTCACTCATGGCCTGAATGGCCCTCTTTCTACCCCCATTTACAGCCAACAGTTAAAAGACTTCGGTGGTCATGAAGGTGTTTGAGAGGCTGAACATCATCTCCTCCTCCATCCCAAGTGAAAAGTGAAGTGAAGTAAAAGTGACCATTCTGTCATATGTGAACACACCACAGCACACAGTGTGAACAGTGTGAAATTCTGCTATATTCATTGTCATTTAACCCATTCATGAAGTGAAGCAGCGGGCAGCCAGGAACACAGCGCCCAAGGAGCAGCATGTGGGGACGGTACCTTACTCAAGCTTACCTTAGTGGTGCCACTAGAAATCCTGGGATTTAAACCCATGACTTCCTAATCGCACGGTGAACGCTGCCCCCAACATCGCAGACCTGCTCTAGTTTGCCTACCGACACAACAGATCCACAGAGGATGCCATTTCCCACGTCTTGCACACCGCTGTCATGTGGAAACATGGGTAACTGTGTGAGATTGTTTTTTGTAGACTACAGTTCAGCATTTAACACAATGCTGCAGCAGGTCTCCCTTCCCTACAGGACATTTACACCAGCAGATGTAGGTCCAGAGTAGTTCGGATATATATATATATATTATTAATTATTTTTTTATTTTTTTTATTTTTAACCTGTTGTATCCGGCATCTTAGCAAGCAGAATGTGAAGCTGGGCACCTTGGTGAGCCAGACACCTTTGCTTTGCCAAGTGGGGCTTAACAGTGTATGCTCTTGTTATCTGAATTTTTTATTTATTTATTTCAGTAATTTGATTCAAAATTAAACCAAATCAGACAGGGGTGAAGGGAATACAGAGAGGGGGAAAATAAATAAATAAATAAATAATGAAAAATAAAAATAAAGACAAACAAACACTTGAAGAGGTTGAAGGTCCAAATGAAAACTGCTGTCACTGTGGAATCGCTCCAAAGGCTGCATATGAAAAACAAGAACCAGCCACACAAACACTGAACAAAATACAAAGCGACGGCAAAACAGAAACAGGAGACACTTCTACTGTCAATGCTATAATAGCACAAGTAAACCTGGGTGTCTATACCTATTCCTGTGTACGTGTGTGTATGTGTGTATATGCATGAACATGTGAGTGCCTGTGTTAGTGGGTGTGTATATGAATGAGAGCATATGTGTGTGAAAGTGTGCCACTGATTGTCCTATGTATAAACGGGTGTGTGTGTGTATATAAGTGTGTGTATATAAGGGTGTGCATGCGCGTGTGTAGGTGTGTGCCTGTATGTGTGCCTGTATGTGTGTGAGTGAGTGAGTGAGTGGGTGGGAGAGTGGGTGAGTACGTGAATTAGTGAGTGAGTGAGTAGGTGAATAGGTGAGTGAGTGAGTGAGTGGGTAAGTGAGTAAATGAGTGAGTGGGTAAGTTTGTGAATGGGTGAGTAGGTGAGTGAATGGGTGAGTGAGTGAGTGTGTGTGTGTGTAGTGTCCGAGTTCATCACGGAATGTTTTGCAATGAGGGTGAGGGGCCACAACCACACCGCCCTGGCGCCCAAGGAAGACTGAGCAGCCCCGGAGGCCCCATCGGAGGCCGGGGGACCCCAGCCGCATGCCCCAGGAGGGCCGAGTCCCAACCCCAAGAGGTGGAGGGGGAGGCCCCAGACATGGGCCCACTAGGAGCCGACCCTGCAGGCGCAGACAGAGTGCAGGGCCAGAGCTCACACGCCCAGAGATTACCCGACCTCCGGACGGTGCCACACCAACCCCTTGGGGGTGTCATATTATATTCATTGTCATATTTCATATCTACCCTCATTATTTACTGTAACAACATAACATGCTGCTATTCTGCTTTACAGGTCCCTACTCTGTTTACATCGCTGTGCTAATGTTCCACAATGCACTTTAACATACGTAAATATGCCAGATTGTTGCTACACTTATAACTTAAACGTTAAAATACTAATTTAGCTTTCATATTTTATCTTTTACTTGTGTTACTTGTTTGTTGTTTTACTTTTTATAATTTTTTTTTTACATTTAAATTTTTAACTTATTTTATAATGTTTGCACAGTCATAAAAGGAGCTGTTCAAGATACATCTTACTGTGTGTTGTACTTGTATAACTATGCATGTGACAAATAAGTAATCTTGAATCTTGAACATTACATTGTGTTATAAAGATATTGCAACAGATCTAGTCATGGTCTTCCAAAGACACTTATTATTAGACCAAGTGGGGTGAGTTTGGTTTAGAACTGAGTTTTGGAAAAACAATAGAACGCCAGTAGGGGAATTGGACACTTTTGTATTTGAGTGCTGTTATGATGATATCTGAGCAGCTGCAACTGTGAATTTTCATTGTCCTTAATCTGTTGCTGGTCTCCAAGGATTACCCCCTCCCTCCGCCCCACCCTCCCCAGGGCCCATCACTGTCCTCAGGAGGCCAGAGTTACTAGATATGTTGAAATGCTGTCCATGGTGCTGAAGAGATTTCCAGCTTGCTGCCTGTCAATCAAGTGTGACATGGTTGCTTTCCTTTG
Organism: Brachyalestes nurse; assembly: GCA_037974405.1. Classification (NCBI taxonomy): domain Eukaryota; kingdom Metazoa; phylum Chordata; class Actinopteri; order Characiformes; family Alestidae; genus Brachyalestes; species Brachyalestes nurse. Next base: position 4,277 of record JBBPCY010061597.1, read on the forward strand.
TTAGCCTGTTACTGACATTCTGTCTCACATTGTCTTTGAGAAAGTGTTGAAGTATTGAACCATCCAGAAAGAAAAGCTAGAATGCCCACGTAGTGGAAAAGAGAGACTGAGAGCATAGCATCGGGTGGCTCAGTTTGCGTAAAGTCCCAGGGAACGCAGTGTAAAATATTTAAAAAGCACTGTTTGATACCGCTGTGTGAGACTGAATGCGAGAACAAAAACAGAATAGAAATATAATAAAACAACTGAAAATGTACCTTTCTGACAACTGCCCTAATATTCGCTCACAGAACTGACATCTCTTCTACTCTGCATCACCACTGATGCATAAAACCCGCAAACTGCTGCCCATGAAATACATTTGAAAACATTTTTTTAGATTAATATGATATTGTTTTAATGAACAATATCAACAAACATACCTCCCTTCTTTTTTTCTTTGTGCTTCAGGGGTTGCACTCCTGATGGTGTATCTGTAATGTTTTGCCCTCAGGTTGTTTTCATGCTTTGTCTTGTGTTGTCCATGTACTTTTGTTAATCCTGCCCTGTTCTTCAGTGTGTTCAGTTGTTCTCATCCCATCATGAAGTATAATGTATCTGTTTAAGTACCTCTGTGCTTTACTCTGTGCTTGGTGTGGTCTGATCATTTAATCAAGTTCACTATTCATACATCCAGCACCTACGCCTCTCATTTGTGACACATACCTTAACATTACCAATTATAAAGGTAAAGTGAGACAGGACAAAGTGATTCAGGAACAAAGCTTTAATCTCCTTCTTTCTGTTATACTCCATGAGAAGCAGGAGTCATGACTTATGCTCTTTATCTCATCATGCTGGCTGGTTAGTAGAGACAGGTGAGTTGGAATAGTACAGAGGTACCTTTTCTTTTTGCTTTGCCAGCACTGTGTGAGGTATTAGCAACACAAAGGGGCTTATACAACACTGACCAGCAACTTTTACTAGTTCAACATGCTGTGGCAGGGGCCTAGGGATGTGGGCCATCTGATGTCTTCTGAGAGTAGAACTCTTCCTTCCCCTCCTATTCTCTTCACCTCTTTTTCTCTTCTCTTCGTTTGTTTCTTTCTCTGGGTTGAAGTGCAAAACAGATGCTTTATCCCCCCAAGCAGAGTTTGTTCTCAGAGATTACACAGACACTCTTCTACACACACACACACACACACACACACACCTTTGTTCACACAGGGTGTTTTTTATGCGACCTGGCAGAAATTCTGTGCAGGCATTCATGACCTACGGAACTACGGTCCATTTTAAAAACGTATTTACATTTTTGCCACACTATTGTACTAAAAAGTCATAAAAGTCCTATATCGCCAAATCAATAACTTTATATGGCCCTTTGACTAATGTAGATTAAAACAGTGTTTCCCAGCCTTGCTCCCTGAGGTACACTGCCCAGCACATTTTATTACTTTCTGTCCTGTAACACACTGCCCATAACTCAGTTCAGGGTTGCTAATGAGCTGATTAGTCTGATTAAGTGTGTTAGGAGCAGTTAAAACATTAAAATGTGCAGGGCAGTGCCTCCAGGACAGGCTGTCCAGGAGAGTTTTTGCAGATTATTCATCATCATCACATAAATAAGAAAAATTAACAATTTAATTGTCCTTTTTTGTTAAATTTATGCATCAAATACAGAACAAACCAAAAGTGGCCAAACTGATACATGCGTTTTTGTATTATTTTTTGTTCTTCATGTTGAATTTGAATTCAGTTTGAGGTAACATGAGGGCATTTACAGCTACAAGTATTTAGCATGAATCACTCAGGGATCAAAAAGATTTTTATACATAACCTCCCTTAAGGGACCATGAATAATTAGACTGTTGGCTGCTCTGTTGTTTACAAATATAGCTTTTGAGCTAGCGCATGTGAGGCAATGCATCTGAACTTGGGCTCTGTCAACCATAATATAAGGGAAGCAGGGAATTAAAACTCTCAGTCAAAATAGGCAGTAAAAGGTATGGCTTTTATTTATTATGTGCAGCTTTTTAGCCACATGTTATGGAGGAGATGCGTAGGAATAAGAGAGACAATAGGTAATGCAAAGGAGTGTTTGTTTTCTTTTATTTGTGCAGAACCACCCACAAAGCATCCACATACACACACAAAGCATACAGTCTCATTTAACTGAAGGTTTCCTGACATGTTAACAGAAAGCAATGAACCCATGTCTTAACGCTGAGTGTTAATTTGACATTGCTGCACATTCACATTCTACAGTTGCTGGTTTTCACTAGCCATGCCAATGTGAACCAACATTTCACTTCAGCTTTATTAGTCTCATATATATTAACACAAGTGTGTGTAAAGTGTATAAAGCATCCATTTCTCATACGTGAACTCACCACAGCACACAGTGAGAACAGCATGAAATTCATTCTCTGTATTTAACCCATTCACCAAGTGGAGCAGGGGTCAGCCAGGACCACAGCACCCGGGGAGCAGTGTGTGGGGACGGTACCTTACTCGAGGGAACCTCAGTGGTGCCACTGATCATAGGGGTAACTCCCTAACCACTAGGCCACCAGTTGCCCCATTTTAAAGTTTCATGTGTTGGACAAGAGGAACAAGACAACTCAACAATGAGAGCACTAGACGTATAAACTATAGAATACAAGATGATACAATATTTAATTAGAACAGTTATAAATAAGGATCTGTCCATGTAAAAAGGTGATTCATGGGTAGACGTAAAGTGGTAAACATATACAACTGTATAGCACAGATTTACAAAAGCAGCAGTCATGGGTGAGTGGATTTATAGTAAACAGTAAACAGTGCAGACATGAGTAAACAGTGAGGTGTGGAATATACAGGTTTGTGAGCTGAGAAGCCTGACGGCTGGGTGGTAGAAACTGTAGAAACTGTTCTTGAGTCGTGTAGTCCGTGCAGCCACTCTGCTGCATCGTCTGCCAGAAGTTAACAAAGCCATGCATGTTGTACCATGGCTGTGGTCCTTAATGATGCTGTGTAGCTTTGGTCCTTAATGATGCTGTGTGGTTTCTGCAGGCACCACCGAAGGAGGGTATGCTGAATGGCAGGGAGTCTGTTGGCAGTGATGTTCTTTGCCACCTCCAATACTCTCTTTAATGAATTGCGGCTGTTGGCAGAGCGCTTCCCGCACCATACTGTGATGCAGCCTGTCAGCAGAATCGCTATTCTGCACCTTGAGATGTTTGTGATGATGCTGGTGCGCATGCCAAATGTCCTCATGCTCAGCAGGAAATAGAGCCTCTGGCAAGCTTTCTTGAATACGGTATCCATATACTGCCAAAGCGAGGTACTCCTGATGTGCCCATGAGGGACTTGAAGCTGCTGACCCTTTCAACAGCAGCATCGATGTGAATGGGCAGATGTCAGTTCATGAACATTCAAGCACTAAGACACACATGCACTCACTTTAGTGTGCCATAACTTGTGCAGTAAAGTATCATATGAGTGTAAATGAGATTATCTGCTTAAACATGTATACACTTGCGAACGTTTCTAGCTTTTAGAGGTTTTTAGAGGTTTTCATTGTTGTTTCACTTAAACAGAAGCATGATATGCTGTGTTATTATAAAATATTTTCATGGAATTTGTACAATAAAATCTACCAAAAATGCAGCTATTAGCAATGCTGTAGGAAATTTCTGTAAATTCCCTCAGAATGTAAAAAGGTTGAGAATGGCCATTTTAATAAATAATGAAATGTTTTAGGAATGGGCCTCAGAACTGCATTTCATTATAGACATTTTTGCATATTCTGCAGTTAACAAGCTTTTCAGTGAGATAAGACATGATTGTGCCAAGTTGTGGGCGTGTGATGATCCTGGCCAGAAACCCAAATGCAGCAAAGTTTTGTGTAATCCATATGGCAGTAGCAAAAATCCAGTAAACAGGCCAAGTTGAAGCCAAAAAATCTACATTAACATCACATCCAAATCACCAGGCAGGAAGCAGATCCAGAGTCAGTGGCAGAGATCAGATATTGTGACCACTAGGAAAACATGGGCAATTTGCACACTAGGAAAACAGGAAATACGTTGCAAAGAGGTGGGCCTCTTTACTTTACTTTACTTTAAATACCCTGGTACACAGGTGTTTCTGATATGAACAATGTACAGCTATTTTGTGGTGTGGAATGGATTTCAGGATCAGGATTCTGTTACGGCTGATCCACTCAACAAGGAGACTCTTTAGAGCGATAAGGTTTCTTTATTTACAAGTAACATAAATTCAAAAATGCAACTTAGAGTTCTATCCTTTGGGTTTCCCGTCAGGAGATTCCCCGCTTTGTAGTTTTCAGTTTTTTCCCAGGGGGTGATGTCTTCCTGGTTCTTTGACGCTGTACTCGGCTGCCCAGGCAGAGGGGCTAGATCTGAAAGCAGAGTACATACAGTTCACAAGTCGAGACCCCGCTGATCTTCTAGGCTAAGCTCCTACTCCACTTAACACCCAGCCGTAGGTGTTAAGCTCACTGCTTTCCTTGCTGTTATGAATGGGTGAACACACAAAGGCTCTCGGGGTCGACCGGCTTATAAACCCCCCTCACTCACACGCTCACCAATCACACAACGTACACAGTTACACACAATTTGCTTTTATAAACCACAGGTGAACCACAGGCGGCACCCATCAGCCCAGTGGCTGACATTAGGCAAGAATGCCTGCACCTGGACTGACAAGCCGCCCAACAACCATGCATTCCTCATACCTTGACAGTTCAGGACCGTAAGTATCCTAATACTTGAGCGAGGAACTTCTCGAGGGGCGTCACCCAGCGGGTACCGATGTCACAGATTTAGGCTGCCAGCTCTGGTTTCTGTGCTGTCTTTCTCTCTGAAACCTCACAGAGAGTCTTCAATAAAATTGCTACATTTAGAAAAACACATACACGAGTGGATGTTGTTTTTTTTAACATGGTTTTGATTTAGAGCAGATGGTATTTATGCAAAAAGTCTGAAAAAATTGTCAACAGGGCCAAACTGATTGTTTCTGCTTGTTGTTTCTGTATTATTTTAACTGGACCTAAGAGAGACAACTTGGAGTGACCATGAGTGAAGCTAATCTCACTTTTCCACACTCCCAAACATTAACGACACTGACCTGCTGTTAATGTTATTTTATTGACAACAGAGCTGGTCAGCGAGCAGAAAAGATCATCTCCACACATTTCAAATAAGAGTTAAACCTAAAAATAAAGTAGTCAAATTTTTCCTAAATCCTGGTCAGTTGCTATATCTTTACCGATGCACAGGACTTCTTCTTTATTTTCTGTATCTCTCAAAACTCTCGAAGTTGGGTTTCTTTCTATTGTTTCTTAAATGCAGTTCTGAGGGAAGTAATTGAATCAGACCGAAGGCCAAGTGTGAAAAGAAGCTGATTTAATCTTGACCAGGTTTGGAAGTCTCCACCAGAGTGTGGCCTGAACATCACTGCAATCTCGCACTTCAGTCTACTGGGTGAAACGGAGATAATCTAATTTGCCTTGTGAAGAACACCGGAGTCTCTCTGTGTACGAAGAGTCTCATTACGACAGAGGCAGAGACAGCAGCGTTCATTCATCTGATAAAGATCGCATGCATAATATTACCAGCATTGCTGAGCGGGCTGCTGGTGCCGTTAAGTGTGTGATGTTTACCTCCAGTAATCACATTCATCTGAGCCTCTTTGTCATTAGCAGCAAATTAACTCGCCACTATGAGTTTATACAAGTAAAGTGTGAAAGTGTGGCGGCAGATGTTTTAATTAAAGATGAGTGGTTCCTCTTTTCTCTATACTGAAAGAAAGACAGTGATACATCCATTATGCAAAAAATGAGCACAGATATGACAGTGAACAGCTCATCTGTAATTGCTTTGCAGTAGTGAGTGGGGTGCAAGTGACATATTATTTCCCCTCTAGAGATGGGAAACACCAGGCTGCAACCATATCTGTTCAGGGCAAACAGACACTAAAGCTTTTACTATAAGTCCATCCATTCATTCATTAATTCATTCAGTCATTAATCCATCCATCCATCCATACGTCCATCCACCCATCCATCCTTCTATCTCAAAATTCAAGATTCAAGACTCTTTATTTTATCACATACATAGTTCTATCTATCTACCCATCTATCTATCTAGTCATCCAACCCTCCATCCATCCATCCATTCTGGTGCAGTGGGTGACCTGGTGGTTAGGGAGTTGCCCCTGAGATCAAAAAGCTGTAGGTTTAAATCCCAGGACTGCCAGCGGCGCCACTAAGGTACCCTGAGAAAGGTACTGTCCCCACACACTGCTCCCCGGGCGCTGTGTTCCTGACTGCACACTGCTTCACTTGGTGAATGGGTTAAATACAGAGGAAGACTTTCACACTGTTCACACTGTGCTATGGTGTGTTCATGCATGACAAGGGTCACTTCACTTTGCAACATCTAGCACACTAGACTGAAAATACTATCTTCTCAAAACCAAAACAACTAAAAATATTTGGGGTTACTATTTTTGTAGGAGTGTTCCTGTTCTTTTGTAATACTGTAGCTGAGTAAAGCTACACCTACGGCTGAGTGTGACCCTTAGCTTAACCTCAGTGACCAATCAGAATGTTTTTTTAATTTTTCTGCTCATCATTCATTCATTCACTCATTTTCTGTAACCACTTAATCCTTAATAGGCTCACGTGTACCCGGAGCCTAACCCGGGGCCAAGAGGCGCGAAGCAGGGATTCACCTTGGGCGGGCCACCAGCCCACCAGGCAACCACAGTTTTCTGCTGTTTATTATTTTTTAATAAAAAAGGTTGAAATACGGTGAAATAATATGCAGTTAAAACAGCATTATAAATCTTCTACAGCCGTTACAATATGTATGTGCACATTCATGCGCAGTGGGACAAACATGCCAAATTGTGTTCAATAGCTATCTGCAAAAAATAAAACATTTCTAAAAACACAGGCCACAGTAATTTAGCTTATATTTTCAATTTATTGCGTTATTTATACTGACAGTTCCAGTCCATCTCCTAAATATCTTAACGTTAGCCAGCAGACTGTGGGTAAAGTGGGTAAAGAACTGTTTCCTACACTAACAAGGTGTCACATTTGTCAATCAGATCTCCTGCTATCAGACAAAACCCTTCCACCCAGACACATATTGATTTTTATGACACAGCATGACAGTGTGGGGACAACTATATTGTGTTTCTCAGGCGTATGAAGACGTTCCTGCACTGCATGGTGTGATGATTTACAGAAAGCTTCATTTCTTCAGTGTCAAGATGGTGACACCCGCATGGTTTCCTTCTTCATGGGAATGTGTGCAGAAAAACTGAACAGTAGCCAGCCACTCAAGATGGTTTAAGTTTCCAAAGCTGGCTTTTTAGTTTTTAATGGAGCTAAAACGCTGCGTAGCACACAAGAAAAAGAAGTGTAGGCCTTCATCATCACTTATTAACCTTAGCCTGTGTTAGATTGTTTACAAATCTCGAATACCCTTGCTCATGTGGTTTCTGACATTACTACTGGGTCTGCAACTGTTAAATACAAAACTAGACTAAACTCTGTCACATACTGTAGTGTGCAAAAGTTTTAGGAAATAGTATTTAAAAACTGTCCAAATGGGCAGTGAGTGTTTATTTCTTATTAATATTATTAAATATAATAAATAAAACTAAAAAGAATACATATACAGTACATAACAATATGCAGAAATAGTGATTTTATGTTAATGTTTATAAATGTAAACATTTGCTTAGAAAATGATTTTAAGCTATTTGCAGGTGACTAAGACTTTTGCACAGTATTGTAGCTAAAAATAAGTGCTGTAGCTTGAACTTCATCTGTACTTTTGTGCATTTTTATAGATAATGATGCATCATACAAGCATCACATAAGCAAGTAAATCTGAGACTGCTTAACAACTTTGTAGCTTCATTGTAATACTAGAGACTGAATTGACTGATTGACTATTTTAATGGCAGGCCGTTAGCGCTGCTGAAGCAGCATGCAAGCGCTCCATGCCTGCCGCTGTCCAGGGTGCTGAAGGGCAGCTCTCAACTCCAGCCAAGAGAGAACTGATTGATACCCGATGGGCAGAACACAGAGATGGGGACTTGAGTCTGAGACTCGGACTCGAGTCGCACTTAAGTCACACAAACAAAGACTTGTGACTTGACTTTAGACTTGCCCTCAACGACTTGAGACT
>JBBPCY010061616.1:0-12470 GCA_037974405.1 Brachyalestes nurse
GTGTGTGTGTGTGTGTGTGTGTGTGTGTGTGTGTGTGTGTGTGTGTGTGTGTGTGTGTGTGTGTATGTGTGTGTGTGAAAAAGAGAGAGAAAGAGAGAGAGAGCAGGTGGAGCTATGTTGCCTTTACCTGCCCAACAGCAGCTATGTTAGGCACGTGCAAGTAAACACACACAAACACACACACACACACATACTCACACACATACACACATACACATTAATGGTTAACAAGGGCCACACACCGTCTGATCACATACAGACCTGTACACTGTCCCTACACACACACACACGCTGAGAGAGAGAACTGAATATATTTCCCAGTCAGAAACACACTTTCCTCAGGGTTTTTGCCTCCCAAACAAAACAAGAAACTTTCACAGAGTCTGTGGACAGATTAATCCACCTCTCCTCATTGAGGCAAACTAGAGCACAAACTACATTTATAAAGGAAAAAGAGGGTAGTCTGAACTGTACACACTGATGAACATTATAAGTAGAACATTATGAGCACTCATGGATAAAGCAAACAACACTGATTATCTCATTACAACTGCTCATATCGAGGTCTGGGACATACTAGGTAATAAGGGTAACAGTCAGGTCTCGTAAAGACCTGAGTGACCAGAGCCAAATCACTGTGGCCTGAGTAATGGGCTGGACCACCTCTGAAACAGAAAGGCAAGTGTGGCACTCCTGGCATCTGTAGTGATGACGTACTGACAGTGGTTCAAGGGGGTCAAACCAGGAACCAACAACTGGAGCCTCAAGGCTCATTGATCCACAAGGGCAACAAAAGCCATCCCATCAAGTCTGAACTAATAGAAGAGCATCTCTGGAAGAAGCCAGCTTCCAGACGAGGATCACCCTGCGGAGTATGGGGCTGCAGACTGGTCAGAGTGCCCTTGCTAACCCCGTGATCCCCCCCGAAAGGGTACGTAAGCATCAGAACTGGACCATGGAGTACTGTAAGATGGTTGCCTGTTGATAACACCAGAATGCACTATGGGAAGAAGACCAGGTGGTGGAGGCAGTGCAATGCTCTGGGCAACGTTCTGCTGAGAAACTTTGAGTTCTCCATTCATGTGGATGTTACTTTGCCCTGTTACTTTGGCCCTTTTAAAGCTGCATCTTTATTTTTAAGAACTACTTTAGCTCTGGGCGAAGACAAGCGCTGCCCGTTAGTCACTCCTGTGTTTAAATGTAAATGTCATTCAGGTGTTATCTATGACAATGGAAGGAATAACAGACTTCATAATGCTGCTGTTTTCATATTGTTCAGGTCATCTCCACCCGTTTAAATGTCTAGTTAATTCAAGTACCTAAAGCATCCCTGTTTGGATTGCTTCATTTAGGCAGTAACTTCTGTATTATGACCCTTTTTTTTACTTTTTGTTGTTGGCTCCTCTGCAGAGTGCATGTGTGTGTATGAAATGTGTGGTCTCTATGCTGCTCTGGGAGTCTGAGGACCAGCTGATGCATCAGCAGAGTGAGGAGTCATCCTCAATTCTCTGTGTGTGTGTGTGTGTTGGGGTACACAGTGACCTCGATTCAGAGTTCCAGAACTCTGTGTGTGTGTGTGTGTGTGTGTGTGTGTGTTTAGAGAGTTTGAGTGCAGAGGGGAGAGAGAGGGTGAAAGAATAATTTTACTGTGTGAATAAATGATGTGTTATGGCTGTTTCTAAAGGTGTGTGTGTGTGTGTGTGTGTGTGTGTGTGTGTGTTCAGGCTTCAGGTCAGCTCGGGGGAGCTGAGACAAAAGGCAAGAACAACGATGTTACAGGCAACACAACGTCCTGCAGGAACACACAACGCCAGTGCAGCGCCTGTGCGAGGGTACACACACACACACACACACGCGCGCGCCCACACACACAAAACAAAGTTTGGTATTACTATGTGTGAGAACTTCCAAGTGTAAACTTTCTGCTTTTTTAGTTTTACCTCCCAAAACGTTTGCAAAGTTGTGATTAAAACACCTTATGAGGCACAGCAAAATGTCCCCACTTCTAGAGATAAGATCCCACCACCACCTCACACACACACACATGCTCTCTCTTTCTCTCTACTCAACTCTCATCGTAACTTCAGCAATCAAAAGAGCAGCTTTGCTCTCTTCACTTTTCCTAATAAAATTTGCAGTTTTGAAGTGAAACTAATCTATGAGAGAGTGCATTACTAGGTTAATTAGATTCAGCTGTTTCAGTAAAGAGTACTGGCATAGAGGCTTATAGCTCACAACATTGTGATCAACCAACGCAATTGTTAGATTCCTCTGTCATAATGATTGTCAGTAGGGAATCTAGCATAAGGCCTTCGGTCCAGTTTCTGAAGGCCTAAACAATGAGAAAACAATGCCAGCTGCATCTATGTGGGTACCAGAGAAAATGAAAAATAAAATAATCATTTCATGTTTCCAGCCAGAACTTACCAAATTAAAACTTATCCAGCTAGCCAGCATATTTAAAGCTGAGTTGGAAAACACAGATGCTATGGCAATTTTTAGAGGTCAGCTAGATTCGGTTACCATATTTTGGTTTTCAAAAACGAGGACACCAGTGGCAGGAGGGCAGCATGATGCAGAATATAGAAAGCCCATGTCAACATGAAAGCAAAACCACATTTCCAGAAATGGAAATTCATCAGGATGCGTTTTTAGGTCCAGAAAAGAGGACATATCCTGGAAAAGAGGACATAGGATCTCCCTACATTTTAATTCTACACCCCAGAGTTGTTAACTTGTTAAAAGGTGACTGATAGTAACTTGTATTTTTCCTCTTTTCACTAATTGGCTGTTCTGACAACAGAGCAGATGCTGTATATTAAAAGCACCCAGATAACACCAGCGCTTTGGTCAAAACCAGGTCACTCAGGAAAGAGGCCAGTGAAGGCTAACATGACTCAGGGTACATTTCTGGTACAGTCATTCAACACACACACACACACACACACATACACTCTACTAACCCGTAAACCCCCTACACACAGTCACTACACTACACAGATGTCCAGTTGATGTGTCATGCTTTGTCAGCGTCTCATCACAATGCCACAATGAGTGATTATACAAATGACTGGCAGGTTTGTTATCAGTGATTAGAACAACACCCTGGAGCCCCTCGCCCCTCTCCAACCCCAACTTCCCCCATGCCAACACTGCTCTTTTTCTGCTTTAGAGCTCTGAAAGCTAACGTTAGCCTCCAACTCTGCATATCCAAATCAGAGTTGTTCTTTTATGGCCTTCCTTCCTGCACTCAGGATAACACCGTCCCCAAAATGCTAATGTAGCTAATATAGGCGGCATGTGGTCTTTATTTACAAACAGTTAGTGTTTTCAGATGAAGCATTTAAGATGCATCCTCACTGGAGTCCTGGAGGTCTTTCAGCGTTGCCTCAGTTTAGTGATTTCCTGGCGCTCACACACCTGAGTCACAAGCTAATTACAAACTGAGTCAGGCGTGATGAAGCGAGAAAAACATGAGAACCCACTGGAGCTGGGAAACACTGATTTAGCCAAAGGGCAACTTAGCTGTAGAAGCTGTAGGTGCAGTTTAGACCTGGTTTAATATTGGGGGGAGGGCGGGTTACTTTATGTGAATTTCCACTGGCACAAGGAACCGTGTCCTACTCTGAACAAATGTTTTTCTATTGCAAATAAAGAGACCCGTACCTGAGTCGTATCCATGCTGCTCAACAGCAGGGCCAAAAGTGGGCCGCAGCTGACCTGACTCCATCACTGCTTTCTGATTGGTCGAAATGTTTCATCACAACATTGAAAGAGGCCACTGTTGTTTCTGTCCTTGCAAAAAAAAAAAACACATCAATGGAGATTTAAACTAACAGTTGACGAAGTGCAAGCACTATTATCTGTTTGGGCTAAAGATGGGACTAACAAATTTATCTTTAACGCTGTGAGAAATGTGAAGGTGTACCAGGACATTGTTAACACATTAGCTGGGTTAAGTTTTCAGCGCTCAGATAAAGAACATCAAGTATAATAATCAATCTAGACTATAAATAATAAAAGACCAAAATAGCAAAAAGCAGCTCTGGCAAAAAAACTTTCTGCTGGTTCGACTCCATGGATGTGGTTTTGGGACGACTGGCCATAAACTGGGGACAGAATTGTGTGTCAGAAACACTGTAACCAGGCTTACATACACTGGAAAATCAAAGCGTGATACAAGATCCGTATAATCACAGTACAGTTTAGGTACAGCGCGGCTCCTGTGTGTCTCAGAGAGACTGGAGAAATGGGCCAATGGGCAATATACAAAAAAATGATATCTCTGCAGTGCAGTGGTCCTCAGTTTTACCCAGGAAAAGTTTATGTACAAGAATAGCACCACCCACTGAACAAGCAATAATTGTTCATTAGTTTGCTTTAATAGATTTAATAACTTCTTGGTAGACTGAGTAGAATTTTTTTGAAACATTGCAAGTAGGGCTCTAACTAAAAGTTATTTTTGAATCCAATAATCATTCTATGGGCTGTAGTTTGATTTATCGATTAGCGATTATTCCATCCCTGGTTGCTGTGCTTTTGTTGTTGCCGTCAATCATTTATGTGTGACAAAATGTCCCTTATTTTGTGAAAGGAAACAAACGCCCCCTATAGTACACGCACAGCATTACAACCTGTCACTGTCATTTCAAATTTACAGAGCTTTTTTTTTAGCAATCAATGCAATGTTAAAACTTCATGTCAGTGTTTTTTTCACAATGTGTTTTGTTACTGAATCAAAGCAGCCTTAGTTTAAAGTCACTGTAAGACTATGTTGGGTCTTCATAAGGCCACTGAGATCCTGTCTGATTCCCGCAGGAGGAACAGATGGCCCAGCAGAATCAGGATATCTTCTTCCCTGGTTATGGCCTAGACCCATTCCTCTCTGGAGACGGACCCCTTTCGGAGACAGCCGCCATGTTTGTTGGCCTGCCTCCTGGCCACGCCCTCCTGGAGATCCGCCGGCGTTTCATCGACCGGGCCAAACGCATCGACACGATCTCCCGCGCCGTCTTCCCCCTCAGCTTCCTCATCTTCAACGTCTTCTACTGGCTCACATACAAAGTGCTTCGCAACGAGGATCTCCACGCTATCCTGTGAGTGGAGGCGACCTGACCGAAGGATGGGACAACATTAATGAGCCCCTTTCACACTGCACGATTTACGGCGGGGCATTTTTGCTCAGAGCCCCTGATGTCCTGAGTCTAGGATATTCAGGTTTACCGGAGGAGAGTGGAATACAGTTGGAGGACGTTTCCAACCATTTAAAGCTCCAATATAATGGACAATCAAAATTAAGGTCAGTGTGCTGTAACTGATGTTGTTAAAGACATTCTGTTCATTCCCCAGTACATAGAGCCCATAAATGGAAACTAAGCTACAAATACAGTCCATTTTCAATTCAACATGGTTATGATGTCACAGCCATGAACACGTTTACAGATCAAAATCATCCATTGGGTCCTTGCATCCAGAAGGAGCAGCTGAATTTCATTTAGGCTATTATGATTCCAAGCATCCTGAGCTGCTTTTTAAAATACAGGTCATTTGCGTTTCAGTAGCAAAAGCAACAGTACAAAATATGTTTTGGTATGCAAAACCACACAATAGTTAAAAAAAAAAAAACACGTTAAAAGAAGCATGGATAATTGTGTTATGTGAAAGGGGCTTGAACATCTCAAGGATTCAACCACTGCACTAGGAGTGCAAGCAGACCGAACTGAACACTCTGTTTGGCTCCCATGTAAGATTCTGTAGCTCCCTTTAGGACCTCCATATCCTTCTGTGACATCCTATCGGCCACTCCCATGGATGACCCTGTGTGTCAGGACGTCTGTCCTCTGATGGTGAAACCATGGTCAGCCATTCCAGCCTATGCTTCATACATAATGAGGTCAAAACTGATGTGGAAACACAACCACACACAAAGTGACTGTGGAGCCCAGGACACACCAGCCCAGCATTCAAGATTCAAGACTCAAGATTCTTTATTTGTCACATACACAGTTTGTATAACGAGTATAACATGTAGTGAAATGTGCCCCTGAGTCGACCGTAAGACTGTGCAATAAGGTTTTCAAATTATTTAAATTAAATGAAAGAGAACGGCTAAAAGTAAGGTAATAAAATATACAGAAAAGGAATATCGAATGAACTAATGATCCAGTCTTTCCGGTGGTGGGGTGTGAGAGCAGGGAAAACTCCGCAGTATGAAAGGCAGTGGAGGAGTGGAGTGAGCCTGGAAAACACCACTCGAGAAGATTCTCCAGGATGTTGTCCCTGTTTGAGTTATTTTTCTGCTGGTGTTGGGAGCTGGTCACTCATCTTACTAAGATATTCAAAGACTTTTAGTTTCCAGACACTCTTATGTTCTTGCTATTAGTAAAAAGTGCACCTAATCAGTTGTACAGATAAACCATACCCTCCCTGCATTATGGAAATAATGCAAATATTCACGTATTGTCTATGACATTCATGGAATCTGAAACTGATTCAGAAATTTACAGTCATTTTGAGTCTACTTTGACAACAGATCTATCTATTTTTTCTGATCACTTTCCAGTTTCCACAACTTTACAGGTCTGGAAAGAAGGGCTTTCAAAGGAGCATAAAACCAGCTTCTTCAGAGTAATTGTGGTGTAGCACAGCACTGTATGCCTTTTTGACAGTTTGGACATTATTTTGAAAGTTTTTTGATAGAATTAATGATTCAGTCACTACCCTACTCATGCATTTCTGGGCATTATACAATCACATCATGCAACCACTGGACATCCTGCCTACAGGCTAAATGCATAAATGCATAAATGCGTGGTTAGCAGCTATGTGCTTATTTACGCATACGACATTTCAAACCACACGTCAGTTTACTGGGCTGTCCACTAAAGCAGAGTGTAAAGAAAATACGTTATTAATTATTTGCACAGCACAGACAACAAAGACAGTTTCTCAAAGGGGCCCAACTGCTAACTTTATCTTTACCCTTTCAGCTTTTAGAGTAAGTAAAATCTCCATTTGTCATACGTTAATGCACCACAGCGTAAACAATGTGAAATTCTTTCTCTGCGTTTAACCCATTCACCAAGTGAAGCAGGGGGCTGCCACCAATGAGGGGCATCCAGAGAGCAGTGTGTGGGGACAGTACCTTACTCAAGGGTACCTCAGTGGTGCCACTAGCAGTCCTGAGATTCAAACCCATGACCTTCTGATTGCAGGGGCAACTCTCGAACCACTAGGGCAGCAGATTTTCAAAATGCTCACTGACAGGTCATTTGTGTTCTGCTGCTCTGAGTAATCCATGCTCCCATTGAAATGAGTTAGCGGTGTTATATGGAGATGTCAAGTTAATCAAGAGTGGTTGGAGTCCTTTAAACTTCAGACCACGCCTACCTTCAAGATATATCATCAGAGGGGGTTTCCCCACAGTTTAAACCTGGGAACTCTCTCTTCAGACACTGCCCTCTTACTCCCTTAAGAGGTGAACAAGCATGTTCACAACAAATAAATGTCACTGGTTATATTTTGGATTTAGGTCGGAATGTCCCTTTGACAAATTTGGCACAAGAAGCTTTGTTTTGATAATTGAGTCCGACTTCGTGTGTCCTGGGCTTTATAAGGTAAAACAAAACAAACATTCATGACATAAAAAGAGACACCAGAGCTGGTGCACAGAAATCACTTAACGGAACTCAAAGGCTGACGGACCAATCAGCAGAGAGTGATGTTGCCATGGAGACGTGCACCAATGGTCACGCTTGCACAGCACATCCGTTTCGCTGTTATTTGTGGGGAAACTAAGTCAGTGTATCTCTCAGAACACTTCCAGTTCTTTTGACACAAATCACTTGATTTTATTTTTGGTGTAATTTATTATAAATGAATAAAATGATGAAATCATTTTTGGCTCACGGTTAAAAGCAGCTGCATGTGCACTAGTGTAGACCTGATACATTCAAATACAAACACACCACACACACACACACACACACCACAAAATACATTAACCTTAACACATAGAACCATGTGCATTGTTAACTTACACACTTACACACGCTGCAAAATACATTAACCTTAAAAACATATAGAATCACGTGCATTATAAACTTAAAAAATAGGTTAACCTTAAAAACACATAGAGCCATGTGCACTGTCAACTTAAACACACTTAAAAATATACACACTGACATCAATCTGTCAGTCATCTTTTCCCCAGCACTACAAACATTCTCCTAGAGTCATGAATGCAACGGACCGCTGGAATGACTCACCCCCTCATCTCCCGCCAGCAGCCGAGGAAAAACTGAGGAAATCCTAAAAAGGAGACGTGAATAAACAGAAACACAAACTGTCTCTGAATCACCCACTTTTTACACAAATACACACCAAGGCCCTCAGAGGCTCCCAAGCCCTTGTGCCATTCATCAGTTTTGTCATTTCATTTAGTAATAACTCACGGATATTATGAACCAGTTGCAAAAGAGTATTTTTGAGCAAACTTTAAAAACGTTTTTAAGCAAAATGTAAAATATTTTAGGAATAAGAAAACATTATTAAATGATTAACAGCCTACTGTAATGATTTATTTTGTGTTCTGTAGCTATTATATGATCTATTCATATGTCTATTATTAGTGTTTATCAATTCATTGCTTTTCAGATGAGAGACAATCTAGATATTATGAGAATTTGTCTCATTTCATTTATCTTTCATTTCAGAGATCAATAACACATCATACCTTGTTTTCGTTTTCTTGTGTTTTCATGCAGAATATTCTTCTTGCAGTTAAGATGTTATATATTCAAGATAAGCTGTTTATCAAAATTTTATTTTGAATATTTGATTTATTGTAATTTGATTTAGAATGTTAACTTCATTGGAATGTTTTAATAACTGTTTATTAAATGTTGATTCATCCGGAAGAAAAGGATCAAACAGAACCTTCAGGACTTAAAAAGGGTCTTATAGCCCACCAGTGCGACCCTAGTGACCCCTTTAAGAATCTGTTCTTATAAGCATCTGTCTCTCTCTCTCTCTCTCTCTTCTTAATCCTGCTGTGATGAGACGACCTCTGACCTAGCCTGAGGGTCTCTCTCACACACTCACACACACACGAAATGGGGGCACATGTCACACTGGATCTTTAATCAACATGTCGAGGGCTGGTGCTGTGCGGTGGGTCTCCCCGCAGGGGCACTGAGGCTCCTCTGGGCTCTGACACCGCACTGCGCAGCACGAGACTCTCAGCTAAATGACCCAAATCCACCATCAGACCACTTGAGAACGGGCCAGCAGCTTCAGGGGGTTTAAAATGAAAAAAAAAAAATCACACACAGAAACTTCATACTTACACTATATGGACAAAAGTATTGGGACACCTCACCATTCCACCAACAGGAACTTGAATGACTTAAATAGACTTTAATATGGAGTTGGTCCCTCTTTCCAGCTATAACAGATTCCACTCTTCTCGGAAGGCTTTCCACAAGATTTTGGAGTTTCTGTGGGAATTTGTGTTCATTCATTCTGTAGCATTTATGAGGTCAGGCACTGATGTTGGTGAGAAGGTCTGGATCACAATCTCCGTTCCAGTTCATCCCAAAGGTGCTGGATGGGGTTGAGGTCAGGACTCTGTGTGGCCAGTCAAGTTCCTCCACACTGAACTCCTCCAGCCACGTCTTTATGGAGCTGCTTTGTGCACTGGGAGCTTATGGAGCTTGATTTTATTACTAAAATCGGGAGCAGTTCTGTCCCGTCTCACTATTTACATGTATAGAGCTGAGATGACAATCAAGTTTAATTTGACTTTGAAGTTTGTCCACATGGGCATCATAAAGCTTCAGTTTCATCTCGTCAAGGTTTATGTTTGTTTTTGTTCCAGCACGATGAGAAACCCTACTGCACAAACTGCTATATGAGAGACTTCGGCCCTAGAGGTGAGAAATCAGCTCAGTCTAATCATGGGGTATCTTACCAAATGGCATAAGTAACTTCTCCCTCTGTTTCTCTCTGTCTCACTGTCTCTGTAGGTAACAGAGCACCAGTGACTCGCACCTGTAACACAGCAGCCTCCTAAGAACCTCAAACTGCTAGATTCTGGTCCTCATCTGTTCAGTCTCCGTCCACAACTGCTAGGACCTGATCTCCATGTGCTAGGACAAAACCACACCTACACCAGCAAGACATCCCTCCCCAACTGTTAGATTCACCAGCAACTGCTAGAACCCAATCCCCAACTGCTAGAACCTGGTCTACATTTGATAGATGTCTATCTCCAGCTAAGGACTTCCATCCTCAGCTGCTAGATGCCCATCCCCTACTGTTTTCCTCATTCTCAACTGTTAGAACATGGTCTCCACCTAATAGATGCCCATACCCAATATCTTATTCTCAACTGTTATAATGTGATCTACATTTTATAGATCCAGCTCCATCTCATTTTCAACTGCCACAACCTGGTCTGCATCTGATTTCCAACTGTAGCTCTCCATCCTCAATCACTAGAACCTGCTCTTCATTTGTTAGATGTCCATCCCCAACTGTTAGATCTCAGAATGTGGTCTACATTTCATAGGTGTCTATCTTCAACCATAAACCTCCATCCTCAACTGTTAGAACCTGGTCTACATTTGTTAGATGTACATCCTCAACTGTTGAGTCTTATTCTCAACTGCCAGAACCTGCTCCTCATTTTTAGATCTCCATCCTCAACTGCTAGAAGATCTTAAGGGCCACTGGCTCACTCCCACCTCTTTGGAAGATGTTCAGCCATGACTGTGAGACCGTACATGCAATCTGACAATAAAGTGAAAGGCGTTTTAACGCTGTCAGCACGGGAGATCTTCTTCTGGCTCTGGACGCTCCTTCAGATGGTTTGAATTTGACCCACAAAGCCTGGAGAGTGGATCTGCGTACAGTTCGGTAATCGGTTAAAGCAAAACACGGCCTATCATCTTCCCTCCGATGCCGCTCTCTCTGGATTTCATGGTTACAGGAAACAAAGGACCAGTTTGTTAAGGATGAAACATGTGCACAACAAAAGTGGACAATTATTAAAGAAATACAGTGTTTTATTAAAGTTTAAAAAACTTATATGAAGAGACAATGGGCACTTGTTTCAGCATCTGCCCACTGGCTTGTATTCTAAGTGTGTTCGTTTGGCATTTCTGCATTTTTTATGTTTATGTGCTGTGTGTCCTGTTTAAAGGGAATTCCACGGGTTTTTCTGTATAATTCTGTCACTGCAGTGAATAAAGTCATAGTGGGGTTACTATGAAATAGTTAATTATAGGAAAAATATTTTTTGACGGTGATGATGAATGGAACCAGGGGTGTCTACAGCACAAACATAGTAATTTAATTTAATTGCCTTCTGGCTCTTTTATCAAATGTTGATGATGGTAAAACGGTGATAAACTTGGCAAGAATGTTTTACTTTGCCTCCGAACACCCTTCCTTTACACCTTTGCCATGAATGTAATTTCTATTATATGTTTTATCTTAAATGGTATCAGAACCATTTCGTCTAATATCTTTCTGTGATGCAGCTTCTCTTTTAGAGAAGACTTAATGCCTATTGCACCAACCAAAGGTCTTAGCGATGTGTGTTCATATGAAAAAAAACTGTAGCAGTGGACAGTTGCTACATCCACATGTACTACAGTCAATTTGCCAATAAAACCTACCAAAAAGCAAATCTGAAGTGATTTTACCCATTAGTCAAGCTTGCAAATGAATTAAACTGCATTTAAAGCCCCATTGTTGGATAAACACACCTGACTGGCAGTTAGTGTTCTTCTCCAAGCAGCTTGTGCTGTCCAGTGATGTAGCACTATTGGCAGATTAAACAGATTGAATGGATCCTCGCATGTCTTAGAGGAAGCTCCTGTTCGTCCTCCTATTGTTAGCGGTACTGTGTGACTTGTTTAGAGGGAGGAATTGGACAATTGGGATGAGCCATGACTGTTCAAAGACGTACTTTGTGTTCGTGACACACTCACTCCTGAGTCACACCAAAGCGCACATGGTCCTTTCAAATATGTTTTGCCTTGGTAGCCCTGCTTGTGTGTATTACAGGCAAGGACTTTATCACATCATGTCAAGTCAAGTAGGTGTTTGTCATGTCAGCCATGTACACAGTACACAGGGTTCCTCTGGTACCACGCAGCACAAAGACCAAACCAGACCCACAAAGAACAAAAACAGACCCACAAAGAACAAAAACAGACACAGAAAGACCAAAAACAGACCCACAAAGACCAAAAACAGACCCACAAAGAACAAAAACAAACCCACAAAGACCAAAAACAGACCCACAAAGACCAACAAAAGACCCACAAAGACCAAAAACAGACCCACAAAAACCAAAAACAGACCCACAAAGATCAACAACAGACCCAGAAAGACCAAAAACAGACCCACAAAGACCAAAAACAGACCCACAAAGAACAAAAACAAACCCACAAAGACCAAAA
>JBBPCY010061627.1:0-12469 GCA_037974405.1 Brachyalestes nurse
GAGGCTACAGATGAT
Source organism: Brachyalestes nurse (assembly GCA_037974405.1). Taxonomy (NCBI): domain Eukaryota; kingdom Metazoa; phylum Chordata; class Actinopteri; order Characiformes; family Alestidae; genus Brachyalestes; species Brachyalestes nurse. The sequence continues at coordinate 16 of JBBPCY010061627.1, forward strand.
GATGATAAACTAAGAGCCATTTGGGAGCCGAAAGAACCGGCTCTTCTTTGGGAGCCGTGCCACAAGAGCTGGCTCTCTGAAAAGATCCAAACTTCCCGTCACTTTCCTGTGAACGTACAGCGTGAACTGCGTTCAGTTTCGCGAGTGCAGTTCAGCGTTCACGAAAAATGGGAACGTGTTTAATGAACGCCGTTCATTGAACGCGTTCAGGCACAACACTGTAGATAACACTATGTCATGTAGGGTCTACATTCACTGGCCACGTTATTAGAAACACTGTTATACAGGTCAATTTATATTTAATACTCACCAAACAGGTGTGCAGTTACAGACAGTTGTCCAGATCTTATCTCATTGGTGAGCCATTAGAACAGCACCCACTAACTAGGTCTTCTCCCACTATCACACAATGCCACTAAGGTAGAAGGATGAAAACTAGCATGTGCCTCCACCACAACATTTCAAACATTTCAAAATGTCCTGTACAAAAGGGTTTCTAAAAAAGTGGCCAGTGAGGGCAGACATTATATGACTTAAAAATGGACAGATCACATAACTAAAAGCATCATTGGTGGCCCTCTTGAAGGCTGGGGTCAGAGGCTCTACACTAAACTAATGGACCCTTTAACTGCCACTGGGTGGCGACAGTCCATTCTGAGGATGGCTGGCATGAGCTGCAGGATCAGGAACATTGCAGTGAAAGGCTCAAGCACACACAGATAGCTTTTAACAAGAGTGGACGGGCTGCGTGCTTCCCCGACTGCTTGATGAGGGGCCAATCGCTGGCGGAAATCATTAACACCACCTTCACAAGCTGTGACAGCAAAGTGCCAGGAGTATTAAGACGCAGCGAGATCAATGTATCCTGATCAACATGATTTACACTGAGCTGTTCTATGAGCAGCCTGGGTGAATTAAAGGCAAATCTCTTTTTTTCAAACAGAACATGTTATAAAACAAGACACAGTGGTGTCCTGAGGCTTGTTGAAGAACGTCAGCAGAGGGCACTGTAAGCCCTGCCTTCACCATGAGCTTCGCAAGCCAGGAGCCTCTCAGTCGAAACACTGACAGACAAACTCCACAGCAACCATTTCGACTCCCCTTCTAATTAGAGAGACCTCAATTAAAACAGGAATCTTTTCATTTGAGCTTTTAATTAGGCTGCCGTGGACACCAGGTGGCTTAAAGGAACAGTTTGGCAGAAAATTAAATTTACACCAAATGTAGTCAGTCAGCCTAGGCAACATTTCTTTAGTGTTAGCACTGAAGCCTTAAGGGGCAATTGTAGTGGAATCAAGCTTATACCTCACCTATAGCATGGTGCTAACTATAGGTGTAAACGGTGTCTCAAACAATTTACAATAAACAGACAAAAGTATTGGGATTCACCTCTTAATTCAGGGTTTGGGCTAGGCCCCTTACTTTCAGTGAAGGGTAATCTAAATGCTTCAGCAGACCAAGGCATTCTAGACAACACCATGCTTCCAACATTGTGTACAGAGTTTGGAGAAGAACCTTTTCCAGCATGACTGTGTCCCAGTGCACAAAGCAAGCTCCATAAAGACATGGCTGATGGAGATCAGTGTGGAAGAACTTTACTGGCCTGACCTCAACCCCATCCAGCACCTTTGGGATGAACTGGAACGGAGATTGTGATCCAGACCTTCTCATGCAACATCAGTGTCTGACCTCAAAAATGCTCTACAGAACGAATGGGCACAAATTCCCACAGAAATTCTGAATGTCATTAAAGTCTCTGTTGTAATGGTCAGGTGTCCCAATACGTTTGACCATATAGTGAATATCTGGAATTGACTTGTTTATGTGGTTTATGACACTGTTGTCCATTGTCCAGGGTAGCAGGGAGGCAAGTAATCCCAACAAAATCTTCATTAGATGTTCAGTAGAACCTTAAGTTGACTTTCTCTTTCAAGCACAGAGAGATCAAGAAACATTTAGCACTGCAAAAACTATGTGAATTTGTTAGGTCTTGAAGGTAGTCAACACTTCTTTTGCCAGGCATAATAATTTATCCTGAGCAGGGCTCATAATGGCGACTAAAATGGTCGCCAATGCAACTAGATTATTTATTTTGCGATTAGTTTTTTCAATTCAGTTGCCAATGGCGATCGTCTCTCACAACCAAGAGAAATTGAAATAAAAGTACAAGAAAAGTGACATCTCATAATGTGCAGATACGCTCAACCCGACTTTAATGCAGCTACTACGCTGTCACATGATTAGTTATGGGAATTTCGGCTCTTTTTAATGAGTCGGATCATTTGGATCAGATCACTAAGAAGATCCGTCTCCTTTTGCTCTAAAACGCATAGACAGACAGGGCAGACGTCGCCCAGGATTTATTAAAGCTCCACTGTTTTTAATGACAGCAAGTGGTAGCTTTGACCATCTGATGATGGTTCAGCATCTGTTACGGCGCACATCACAGCTTTTCAAAATGTGTCGAATGACAAACCCTAGTAAGGCTTTTTTGATTATATTGGCCATTATAAAATGCTGTATTATAGTGCTTACGTTTAGCCAAAACGTTGTTTGGAGGCTGACTTGAACATGGGCTTTGCTAGCGCTTAGCTAAGGTTAAGATTAATAAACTGCGGTGGATTTCTTAAGAAACCTCCAGGGTTTGAGAAAGGTTAACTAAAGAGCGAACAACAATATTGATAGTTAGTGCCTATGTTTAGCCAAAACGTTGTTTAGAGGCTGACTTGAATACAGGACTCCATAGCTTTGCTAGCTTAGCTTGGCTTAGTTAAGGTTAAGGTTTATAAAACGGGATTTTAAAATGGCCAAAAAAATTCAGAACAATTGTTCAGCCTTACCTATGAAATGTTATCCTTCGCAGTCTGGTTTGGAGCATACAGCCCCAAGCAGAACATGCGTAAGGGATCTTTATCCACTAATTGACTCCACAGTAGTGCCTCTTGCAATATGTCCACGACGTTGACGTACAATGCAGCTGGTCATGCGTTGTCTAGTAATATTCTATGTCTGTGGTCAGTCTAGTAAAATTCTATGTCTGTGGTCAGTCTAGTAATATTCTATGTCTGTGGTCAGTCTAGTAATATTCTATGTCTGTGGTCGGTCTAGTAATAGTCTATGTCTGTGGTCAGTCTAGTAATATTCTATATCTATGCCCAAATGGCTCTTCTTTTTCCCAAATTTAGTCAAAGAACCAACTCGTTTCGCAACCGAGAGCGGTGTTGACAGATTGAGTTTCGTTTGAAACGATTCGCACGGCCTGGCAACCCATTGCAGAACGTGTTCTAAAATATACTAAAATATATACAAAAAATTAAACATTAAGTATATGAGAAACACATAGTTTTACTATGTTTTAAAAATGTGCCATGACAATATTTTTTAATTTATGTCACATTTGACAGAGATTATGGATCCTAAAATATTTGTTTTGAGCCCTGCTAAGTATAAACACGATTTACTTTTGCTCATGGTTTATATTTATTTACTGGTATCACAACCCACTGTTTCTATACATAGTCTGTTAGTCCTTTTTATCCTGTTAGCCCCCTTTATCCACTTGGGGGGTTGTTTTGTCGATGGGTGGGAAGGGGCTTGTTTTGTCAATGGTGGGAGCAGAGAGCTTATTTTGTTGAGGGGGGAGCCTTCGTTTTGTTGTCAGGTGGGGGGGAGCCCTACAGAAAAACCTACAGAACTAAAAATGCATATAAGATAGTACAGTCTCTTATTGTAGGACTACAACGTGCATCTTTTTGTCAATAAACTAGTAAACTAGATAAAGAGTGCCCAAACAAGGTGGCTAGTGAGTTTACTTTAACAGAAGGGCCTCAAATTTGTTTCTTATATTGTCTGTGTATTCAGAATATTAGAATATTAGCATATCACTGAATAACATATGTGACTGTAGAAGCTGTAAAGGGTATATGTGGCTAGGCTAGGCTGCTGGGGTGCAATTAAATATGAGAGGTGCAATGTAATCTGAACAGACAGTTTCACGTTACCCTTACTGCGTACCCCATTTTGACAACAGAAGCAAAGGCACCTGTGATTTTACAGGCTGTCGGACAGAATCGAGGTCAGAAACGGTGTGACTCACCGTGTACACCCTTTCTGTAACAGGCTTTACATTAACCTCTCTCCACATGCCCTGGGATTTCTCATGCTGGTCCAGGTAGTAACCCAGCACTGGGAGTCCACCATGGCTGGCAGGGGCTCTCCAGCCAATCACCATCTCACTGCCCGAACAGCAGAGCAGAGAGATGCCGGATGGAGCAGAGGGAACAACTATATGAAGAAGAGAACAGGGTTATTAGAAAAAAGTAAGTCCAAATAGATCTGCACTTGATTGTTAGGGCTTGAGAAATAATTGCTTTTTACTGAAAACATCTAATAGGGGGAGCTCTCATTGGTTTTCTTGTAATAAAATGACAAAGAGGAAACACCACACTTGCACCCCCAAAGACCCAGTTAGGAGTGCACAGTGAATTTCAATACATTCAGCTCCAACTAACACTAGTTGTATTTAATGATAGGGGAAACACCGTATTTTATCGTATATTGTCTTTCTATACTACAGTGTGATACAGTGTATAGGCAATAATAGCCTAAAATCTAACCTACTTAAACACTGTCATCAAAATAAATACATACACTGGAATAAAAAACAATTTAAGTCTCTAATCATTGTCTTGGAAACAAATTAAACTCATAGAAAAGCTGGTGAAAGGCCAGAGTGTAATTAGAGAGTACTGAATACGGCGCTAAAGCTTTACCAAGGGGGTCTTGGGGTTGACAGACTGTTTGTTGATGGGGCCGGCCCATTAAATGTGCGATAATGGAATGAGCATGGTTGGATGGGGGTGCACTAAAAAGACCAAAAAGGCTGTTATGAACAAACACTATTTGAACACCTCCCACTCTTTTACGAAATCCTCCCATTCTTGGATGGGGCTTATGGTACACTGGTACATTCTCTTTAATGTTTAGTTTATTGTGAGTTTGGAGACATGATTTAACAGAAAAGCTGCACCTTGCATTTTAATAATTTAAATTAATCATACAAATTGTTTAGAGGGGCTGAAGAACACTTAGCAAGGTGCTATAGCCCCTCCGGCAAAACAGGCCTGGCTACGCCCTTGGTGAGAGAATTCATTATGATAGTGAATAAGCATCAGACTTCAGATCAGCTTTGTTTTCAAGCAGGAAACTGCAGTCGTAGACTTTTAAGTAAAGGTGCTACATGAAAATTTCATGGAAAGTGAATAAAAATAAAATCAAAAGCATAAAACTACTAGGCCTTTGTAAAGGTGCCGACTGCGAATGAAGCCTGCAGGCCGACGCTCCCCTGTCGGTCCGCCGTCCCCACACAGTTTAGCATTTCCCTGCTCAAACACGGCGGATTTGAAACTCCAGCTAATTATCAAGCCTTTCATGAACTGCTTCTATTCTGAGCAGGGTAAACATGATGTAGGGCTGGAAACCACCGCTGTAGACACTGTGCTGACAGCAATGAACCCATTTACTGGGAGTTTATCCTGCTAAGTGATGCCAGTCAGGTGCCAGTCATCTCCGGCTGGATGATTAGTGGCTTTTATGTCGGGGGAGGCGGACTGAATTAGCCGGAGAGAGGCCCATGTTTGCTGCGGCTGTATGGATTAAAGGTGTACTCCCGCTTTTTTCAATTTAATATCCCTCTGCAGCATTTGTTCGATTACTGTGGATAGTCGTCTTTATTCATTTCCCTGAAGAGAACACGCGTTGCCTCAAAACACAGTTATAATACATTTCACCATGCCGGTGCTGAAGCCTGGAGCAGTTCTGAAAATTGAACAGGTCCCTCAAAGTCATATGGTAGTCATATGACAAACATGAATAAAGGCTAGTTAGCTACAAAACTGTTACAGGTTTCCTGTAACTCACTGTCTTATCCACCTTAATATGGGATAACTTCACTCAAGCATGCTAACCTGGCTAATGCTAGCTTCAGAAAGGAACTCAGAAAAGCCCCTGACTTGTGAGACAGAGGCAAAACAGTTTGTCTGTAGTTTGTATAGCACATATGCAAGCTAGCTGTGTCTGTAATATATAAATGATCAAAACCTCAGTTAAAGTAACGTGTGATAGAATGTCCAGAAGTATCACTGCACCAAAAAGCCATTTAAAAGCCTATTATGTAATAATGACACATTTTTGGCCTATGTTTTTAAATTCTCCTCAGTTCAAACTGCAAGACCCCCTAAATATGACTCAGATCCCTTATTCATGAATCTCTAGTGATGGTCCTGGTTGGCGGTCCTTATTTAATCGATTTTGTTTGTCTCTAAGTTGAACTCTCTCAAGCCTCAACTCCAGTTGATTTTCCGATTCCAAGTGGTGGGAATCAACGGAGTCAATTTCATCCGTTAATCCTGTTTCCAAAAACCAAGGCATATGGTAGGACATGAGGGAAAAATAAACAAACGTACAGGTGTTTTGATGTTTTCTATAATGCTCTGCAATGTTACAATGTGATTGTTACAGTATCTACAATATGATTTACACAGCCATTCTGACAGATTGCAACACACGACAGGAAGCACAGGGGGCGATATGAGTGCTACTGTGTAGGGGGCAATATAGCTCCTATTGTTTTATTCAAAAAGCACTCTGCAAAGCATTTATATTATCACCGCTGTCATTCTGACAGGCTGGAAGCCCATTTTTTATTCCAAATTTTGCACTTTTACTCTATTTTTCCATTTGCCTAAAGCTTACATACATTTTCAGACAAATTGGAGGCCAGTGAGCATTCGCTGAGTCCACTGAACACTTTACTACCCCAAAAAGCAACATTAACTCATGTCTTGTACAAGGAATGCTTCCCTTTACCACCAGCACTGCCTTCGGTGAAACAGTCCTTTAATCACATGGAAATCTCAGTGATTACTTAGATTGGTGACCCCATTACAACTGAAAACTTGATTTTTATGTAAATACAAGCACTAATGAATTCACTGACAGTGCAATGAGGCGTGGTGTATTAGGGTGTGTGATGCTTATATTAGTATGAGTAATACGAGTAACGTAGCATAGCAACAAACACAGCACCTCTGCTCGCCTCTCGTAATATTAGTTTGCCACACACTTCTATTCATTGTTCTGTCTCTGGGGGGAAGGAAATGAAATTGGCCCTGAATGGATAACATCATGCAACAAATAAATAAATAAACAAACAAACAGGGCCAGCCGGTGCGAGGAGAGTCTATCTGCGTATTTATCCATCAGTTCATACAGTGAGGGATGAAATGTCAGTCCTATCACTGTTTGGTGGAGAATGGGTGTGTTTGTTAAATTGCATCAGCGTGACTGACAGTAGAAATGAGTAGCCATTAGGCCGCCTCATCCCGCAGCCTATTACAGGTCACAGCTGTGCCACACACAGGGCGATTCCCATTCCAAGATTTCACCCGCAACAAGCACCCCTTTCTCAGGTCCTATTATGTCAGGATTGCAGGAAGGAAATAACAGACTGCATTACTGCCATTTCTGTTACACATCTGAAACTGGGGACGGGTGTATTACAGATTACAGATGTGTACCACAGCTGCCATGACACACTAGCAGTTTGACCCCTGACTTATTATTCAGAATTATTATTAAGACAATTATTATTATTATTATTATTATTATTATTATTATTATTATTATTAGTAGTAGTAGTAGTAGTAGTAGTAGTAGTAGTAGTAGTAGTAGTAGAATTCAGTCTTTGTTATTATTCAGTCCTTCATACTAACACAGCTTTTAGGACAGTTATTATTTCTATTATTTTTATAATTATTACTACTATTATATTATTATTATTATTATTATTATTATTAATTAAATCTAGAATTCAAATGTCACCCAAATCATCTCCATACATACATCTCCAAAACTCATTATTATTATTCAGTCCTTATTACCAAGACAGTCATTATTATAATGATTATGATCAATCCATAACTATTTTTACTCATACTTTTTTATTAAGATAGCCCTTATTACTATACAGCCATTATTATTATTCAGTAACTAATACAAATAATTCAGTAGCTAAAACAAGCCATTCTGCCCAAGGGCCTCCCAGAAATATGAACCTTCCCAGCTGATATTAAAGAGTATTTTTAAGATGCACCTGGTTGGAGAGGACTAGATCATCATCCATAAATACGTCCCCAAAACTCCCCCAAACCCACTCAAACCACATCCAGCTCTTCATTAAGAGAACTTTTGCTATGAAAGAATGGATTTGTGGATGGGGCATAGATATACCAGTCATTCACTAGTTTGATCCAGTCAACAGGTCCTTAAACAGATAATAATAATAATAATAATAATAATAATAATAATAGGTGATATTTAATTCCTTTCCAACAGCTTTCAAAAGGTCCTCTTTGATTTCAGCTGGCTTGCAGCATCTGACAAGGTTCAGGTTCAGCAATAATTTCTTACCTTTGGCAGCTTTGACACGGATTGGCTGAGATTCCTCAGAATAGCGGCTGTTTCCAGCTCGGCCCACAGACTTCACACGAAAAACGTACTCTTTATTGGTCTTCAGGCCATGCACTGTGAATCTGACAAGCCGAACACATTAACATTGATCCACAGTGTGCAACAATTGCTAGACAAAGTTGATTGGTTGTTAACACTGATAACAGAATAAAGTAGATGCTTAAAAAAACTCTGCATTCCTTTAGAATGTTTTTATTATCAATAGGTAATTCTGAAAGATTGTAATACACTACAGGAAGTGTAGGAGGTGATATGCATTTTATTGCCTTGTTTGCTACTTTCTATTCCTCTTATTATTCCAAAAATATGACTTAAAATTGTGAAAGGGTCCCCGGGAGCAAATCCTCGATGAATGGGGTGAGTGGAGCAAAATGGCGTGGTCTCATATAGGAGTGCCCTCTAGTATCTGACAAACCCAGAGAAGGAAACAGAGCTTTGAGGGTGGTATAGTGAAAAAGCAAAACTTTTTTCACTATACCAGAAGACATAATGGTTTGATTAGTCCATTAAATGTTTAATCGATTATTGTGGTGATTAATCCATTGAAAGTTTAATCAATTATTGTAGCAAATATTTGTAGCAGCCCTACACAACAGGGCCTTCAGAAAGGACAGTGAATTAGTGATGCTAAAATCAGTAAGCCTCAAGAGTCAATTAAGAATCTTGACATCTATAGCAACACACTGCGCATGAGTATCTGGGCTCCAGCTGAACATGAATACATTGTTGTACCCTGCTGGATACATTTTGAACTGTAGTATCAAAAATACCTGACATAATGGTTCATTATAAAGTGTTAATATTATTTATGTGTTATTGAGAACAAAGCTTTGAGTACTTATTTGAAAATACAAACTATTTAAACCTGTAAAATGTTACTTAGGACTGACCTAATAGATTCACACCAAAACTGGTGCCATGGCCCCAAATTGAAGGGTTAAACAACTTTTCCATGAAGGAGGGTCAGACCTGTTTGCAGTGACTGGTTTGTTGTTGATGGTTCTCCAGTCTGAAGTCCCCACCTCGCTGCAGTACATGTAGTAGCCTAGTATTCCCTCTGCATTCTTAGGGGCTTTCCACAGCAGCAGAACTGTGTCATCTCTGTCTGGGACTGCCTGGATACCATGGGGGGCAGCGGGCACCCCTACAAATGAGACACACATGTTAATAGAGTGTAGAAAGTGACCTGATTCATTTGGGATGGGAATCTGATGTTTTATGGCAGTGATAATGGGTGAAAAAACCAAATATATACAACCTCTCCCTTTGCAGTTAACCCAAGGAGCTACGTGGCTAATGTGGCTAATGGAAGCTTATAACCCACCAATTAGCATGATGCTAACTGTCTGTCACATGCTAAAAATAGCCCTTATATGTGATTGGCAGAGCTCTGTTAAAAGCGATGTATACACACCTAGGATATCCTTGCAACATTTGCACACATTTTCCACAAATGCTTCAATGCTTCAAGTGGACTTCCCAGGTGGACTGATAGATGAAGTAACAGACTCAAAGATAGCTTACAGGCTAATTGGCTCCTCAATGAATATCATTGAATTAAAGTTCTGACTGCATGATTCACAAAAAAACTGCAATATAATAAAATAAAGCCTGCAACTTGAAATGAGTGTCCAGCGAATCCCAGATGGACACACTATACTCTGTTTAGGTGCAATAGGCAGTTTTTTAATACCTACATAGTGCACTATGTAGTTAATAGCAACCTATTTGAGTCACAGCCCCAGTGTTGAGCATTTAGCTTAGTACAACTATAAGACCACAAAAAATGTCTAAACAAATTACATTTCTTATTAGACGAACTGTTTGTCTTACGTATTATGAATAATAACTTGTTGATATAAATTACTGTGTATATACTGATATTTTGTGTTGAACTTGTTTTATATAAGTAATGTGTCACTCAAGGTCATGTGTTACAGTGATTTTATTACAGGGGAGGGGCTGTACAACACCTGTAAGGGGCTAATAAGGGGCTAATAACACCTTTACACATGATACAATTATTATAATGCGTAGCTTATTGCTTCAGCAGTGGTCATCTTGAAGCTCGTGATACTTTGTCCATACTTTGGTCCATTTTCTACATACAAGAAATAACACTGTGAAACACAATGTACTTAAAATGTGCTTAACCCTACCTTAATTTACCCCTGAAAATACACCAAACACCTTCATTTGAATTTAAGTGGCCATTAATTTGTGAAACCGACCCCTTAATTTTAAAATTAGATTCAAGTGTGAAACCCCTTAATCTTAAATTTAAGACGTTAATTCAGTAGTTATTATTATTTAAGGGGCAAAACTAAATTTTTTTTGTGTAGATTTACCCCTTAATCTGTGCACTTTTCCCCTTAATTTTCCTGTAATTTCCTTCATTTCATTTTAAGAGTAAGATGAAGGTGTTTGGTTTGGTAGTGTACAATATAATGTTTGATTATTGGGGTATCCTTCCAACTTCTGGGCGATTTTTTGTGAGATTTTAAAGGAGAAGCTTAACTTCACCCACCTAGTGGTTCTCCCAGCGCGACAGGCTGGCTGGGCTCGGAGGGCTCGCTGATGCCGTACTTGTTGACGGACCGTACGCGGAAGCTGTAGGCCTTTCCCTTCTGCAGGTCAAAAGCAGTGAACCTCGTGGCTTTGACTGTCATGTCCATGCTGGCCAGGTGCCAACTCTCCTTACCTGCTATGGACTGAAAAACATCACATACCATCAAATAGCGTTTAGCTTTCAGTCTAAAAGTCATCACTCACTATTCAGTAATCAACATCTTAAACACATTTTCAAAAGGCTTTGGTTTAAATAAAAATACTATACTATACTAAATACTATACACACAAAAATTGGATACTCCCCAATTGGAAGGGGAGCATAATGTCACTGTGATATCTGGGAGCAGCTGTGATTGTAAGCACACAGCGGCAAGGATGGACAAGGTCTGCAGGGGGCGCTAAAGCAAATAGTGGACAAATGAAATTTGAGCATGTACGTTTTGTTGTGAATCTGTATCATTTTCAGTGAAATGCGTGTCTCTGTTTTTTCTGAAACTTAACATGAATAACTTGTACTTAATTGTATTTTTGTTGTGCTGTGCTCTCTGATTGGGTGCAACCTTCTGATTGGGCCAACTTTCTCAACCCCAAATGCGGGACACTTTCTCAGGGCTGCCAACTCGGGTGTGCCTATTCATTTGCAGAGGACTGTTGAGGAGTGTGCACAATGGGCAGCCTAGATGCGAGATGCGTGTGTCTCACGCTCATTGCGTGAGAGTTGGCAGCCCTGCTTTCTTGCAGGGGCGTGTGCAGAGCTCACCATTAGTGGCCAGTGCACACACACACACCAACAACCATTTAATAGCAACATTTGCATGGGACTGGAGCTGCCTCGGAAAGGACTGGAGCTGCCCCGGAAGGGACCAATCAATATCACCCATATCTCGGGATGTCCTGGACAATTCGGGACGGTTGCCAACCCTAAGTCTCACACACACGTGCGCACACTCTCTCACACACTATGAGAGAGACCGTGCATGACTGCTCCGTGTCTCAGAGAGTGAGTACGTGCGTGTGTTTGACTGTGCGCTCTCTCTCTCTCGCTTTTGGATTGGCTACTCAAACTTCCCGCCTCAAAGATCAGCAGTATTTTACCAAGACACACTTTCTACATTTATAATTATATTTTATATGGAAATGTAGCTGAATTTACAATCATATTTGTTAAAAAATTAGTAAATTATACTTTTCTTGATAATTAATCTCTAAAATGCTAATATATAAACATAAATCCGACATAAATCCATTTTGACAGTTTTCGGGAAAACGATATTTTTCCTAGACCCACACATTTTGTTAATATTTAATTTATCCTGTTAAAATGGTTTGTTGGCTCAGTCTGAACATGTTGAAC
>JBBPCY010061638.1:0-12469 GCA_037974405.1 Brachyalestes nurse
AGTCAGGGATTTTTTTCCCTTAAAATTCACTTGAGTTGAAGGTTACATTTTTCTACAATTTTCAGTGTGAGAGTATGTTTCTGCAATAAAAATTGAATTTATTTTAAGGCTTTTAACACATCTTAACCAGGGGTGCCAATAATTATGGAGGCCAGTGTATACACCAAAGTATACTTTTTAGATCTTTTATTCAACTTTTCACAAACAAAATAACTAGCTGTAATTAATAATAATCTATGCACATTTCTCAACTTAGTCAAGTTATACTGTCAGGGCTGGGGTCTGACAGTGGGTGACCGCTAGGGGTCACCCTTGCTTTAGTTTGTCCTTTTGTTTGTGCTTTTATTATGACACTTTGTTGGTTTGAATTAGTTTGATTATTTTCAGCTGTGTTCAGTCTTAAGTTGTGTTAAGTGATTATGTTTGTTTATTGGGTTTTGAGTTAAGGAGGGTTAGTATTTAAGTTCTGTTTGGCATCAGAGCGAGACGGACTCGCGTCGCCTGCAGCTCCCGTAGCGGCTCCTCGCCAGCTACGAGCTCCCGAGGCCCGACCGCGGCTGTCCCTGCTCCAGAAGCAGCGCCTCCACGGCTACCAGCCCCCGTAGCCGCTCCTTGCCGGCTACGAGCTCCCTAGGCCGCGACCGCGCCTGTTCCAGCTCCCGTTCCAGTCCCGGCGCCACGCCTCCGGAGGTTCCCAGTCCCAGCGCCACGCCTCCGGAGGTTCCCAGTCCCGGGGCCACGCCTACAGAGGGTCCCAGTCCCGGCGCCACGCCCTCAGAGGGTCCCAGTCCCGGCACCTCGCCGGTCCCTGTGGTTCCAATGCCAGTCTCGGTGGCTCCCGCTCCACTTCCGGTGGTTCCAGCTCCAATCACGGGAGGTCCAGCTCCGGCTCCAGCCCGCAAAGTATCGGGTGTCCCAGTTTCGGCTGGGATCCTCCGTGCCTCGGCATTACCACCGCCATCACTTCTGCCCAGCTGGAGTGGTCCTGGGCCACCTGTCTTTGGAGGGTGGAGAAGGACATGAGAGACCGAGGACTTCTGTTGGTTTTTTTGGGGGGGTGTAATTGGGATCCTCTCGGAGGAGACCCCTGCTGGAGGGACGACGGCAGGGGGCGGGCCCTGGATAGTATTTGGGAAGGGCCCTCGAGTGGAGCCCTTTTTTGTTTCCCGCCTCCTCCCCTCCCCCTCCTTTTTTTTTGTTTTTTTTGTTTTGGGGCCTGGTGGCCCTTGGTGTGGGCGCCTCGGGGTGGTGCCGTTGGGGCAGAGGTACTGTCAGGGCTGGGGTCTGACAGTGGGTGACCATTAGGGGTCACCCTTGCTTTAGTTTGTCTTTTTGTTTGTGCTTTTATTATGACACTTTGTTGGTTTGAATTAGTTTGATTATTTTCAGCTGTGTTCAGTTTGTGTTATGTTTGTTTATTGGGTTTTGAGTTAAGGAGGTTTAGTATTTAAGTTCTGTTTGGTCGTCTAAACTCCGTCGTTTAAACTCAGTCTCCAGACTCCAGTCTCTCTGTATCCAGAGAGGATTTCAGTTTTGGGTCCACGTACCCTTTTTGTTTTGGTGTTTTGAGAAATAAAGACGAAAAAACATTATGAATGTGTGTGTTCTAGCCCTCACTCGGGAGAATGGGGGCAACATGACATACATATTTATGTGGATTTCATTAAAATTTCTCAGCTTTTCCCACTGATTTTGCAATCTCTTTCCGCTCCGTTTATTGTTCTGGACTAGGTCAGCACAATAGATCATGTGCCAGTCATTATCGCCATATCGGTCTCTACAATACTGATATCTCAAAAAAGTGTTTTTGACAAGGTAACCAATCACAGCTCCAAGTGAATTACTGGGTGTTCTGATGAATTGAGGTCTTCATGAAACCCAACAAATGTTTAATTTTTAATCATTAAAGGTGCTGGCGAATCACGACATGAATGGGCGAAGCTAAACTTCTGTAGCCAGAATAAAATTGATTGAAATGTGTTTGCGTCATCACTAAAGCAATGACTTGAAAACTGGATGTTTTTGTAGCCTGTTTTCCAGTTTTGGACCATATGGAACTCACCTGGAACTGTGATTGGTTAGCGGCTCATTTGAATATTTCAGTCTGTTGTGGTATCAGTATTCGAGAGACAGATTTGTACTGTGGGAGTCTGAGCAGACCAAATGTCAAATTATCTGCTAGTGGCAATTGTGTAAATGTGTTTTTTCCCCCTGGATTAGCTGCCGTAGTAGATGGTTAAATTACTGGAGGGTATTTCTCAGGTTTAGCTGAAGATCTGTGTCTTGGAGGGCAGAACAGTGCCAAACACACTTTAGAGACTGTAATGGTTTGAGTTGTTCATAGTTGCGTGAGTGGAAGCCAAGCTTGGAGAGGCCAAAAACAATAAGTGTTCATGGCATCTTCAGGTACAACAGGGCCAAAGGCAGCAGCTGCATTAGGCTAAGCCGATGAGAGGAAGACTTATCCTCTTCTTCCTCTTTCTCCTCTGAGCGTCTGTGTCTTCTAGCATGCAACAGTCTGACCTCATTTCTGCAACCTGAACAGAAACTACCACACAGGTTTACTACTTATCCATTTCATAAACTGCAGATTTTTAATTTTCTTAAACATTAGAACGTTTTTGTGTGTCAAGCAAGTTTCCCTTATAAGATGAAAGAATCTGTAACAGTGCGTGTCTGACATCCTATTAACTGGTTGTTGTCAGGTCTGGGGTCTGACAGTGGGTGACTGCTAGGGGTCACCCTTATTTAAGTTTGTTCATGGTTTGGTTTGTGCTTTTGTTTTGAAGGGTTCTTGTGTTTATGATTTATTAGTCACAGCTGGGGTTTCTTAAGGGTTTGATTTAGTTCATGTATAAAAGGGGTTTTGGTTTAGAGTTTGAGTGTGGGTTCACTTTCACAGTATACTGGTTGTGTTGTTGTCTGCTGCTTTCTTTTTAGAAAACGTATCGGCCCTCAAGCCTGTTTTGTTTATTTTTTAATAAACTTCGAAAGCAAAGAATGGAAACCTGTCTGTGTGCCTCTTGCTTGGGGAACTCGGGACCAGTCGTGACAAAGACATGCCGCCCGGTGAACAGTAAATTACTGAACTGTAAAAATGTTTGGTGATTACCCATATTTTACTGTATTTTTATTACTAACAAATCAATTAAATTATTACTGTATTTACCTTGCTTATACCAAAGAAAACGGCAGCGCATATTAATGGTGGGAGACGGCAGTTCATTGTACACTGTCCAGCACCTATACAGATTTAATAATAATAATAAAAAATCAATAATAATAATAATAATAATAATAAACCTTTACCTTTATATTTTAAGGGTAATGTATTAAGCTGAGTTGAAAATGAAATTAAAGTGTTTCAGATTCAGTCATTTTTTCTTATACCGGACTTATAATTGCTGGCGAAAACTCCAGAAAATTAGTTGAAACGCAGATATCCTCCACATTTTTTTTGCTTTTTTTCATGGCACTATATATATTTTTAAGTGCTAAATTATAATATCAGTATTTATATTCTAGCACTGCAGGAGTTCAGTTTAAATTGTACAGTACGAATATGGGTTTACCTTTACATTTTCATTAAGGGTAATGTATTAAATTGAGTTTAACATAAAACTAAAGTGTTTTGGTGCATATTAAAGTGCATATTTAGGATTTACATTGTAAACATAGGCATTTTAAGACTTTTTTTTTTTTACCAAAACACAACACGTTTTTTTACTATAGGCGGGTGCTCTTGGAATGTAATCCCTGCGAGAAGCCGGGGGTTACTGTATATATATATATATATATATATATATATATAGGTACATACCCTCAACACTCTTGTTGATCAGCTAAAAATATTATTCAGGTTTTACATGGTAAAGTTATGCTTTGCATCCAAATGTGCATCCAGATTTTTGCGTAGTGGTTAGCTTTTACTCTGACTAGAACACAGACAGAACACAGGAGACACAGATATATTAAAGCTATATGGTCCTTCAGATTGATGAGAAGACTGCTGAAGATTAGAACCATACAGCTAACAAGAGATTCATTTGAGCAAAATACACCATTTAGTGAGCTTTGGAAAGTTATTCCCAGGACATACTTTACATATGTATATTGTGTGCCCACAAAAGCAAGATTAAACTAGAAAAAACACACAGATTTAGGTTCCCTGGGGAATGAACTAGAGTTGAGGCAATGTTACAGGGTGGTGTTGTAATGAATTGTATAGTGAATCTAATTTTCTCCTTATTAAACCCTTCCCCTAACTACTCATTATCCAATCATGGCTTAGAAAGTGTAACTAGTCCCAAGCACCTTGTGTAAGGGATCGACTAAAACCACATTGTTAGCTCAAAATACTGGTGAGCTTTTAAGCAAAATGGAGAATTGTGACAACCCAGTCACTTGAAGTAGTTCTGACTGGTTCGCCATCAGACATTTATTGACCAGACATTCATAGCAATTGCTCCCCCCATCATTATTTATATAGTAATCAAGTTAGCGTATTATTTTCCAAAATATTCCTTCTTCTTGCAAATTGTAGAGTGGTATCAGTAAGTTTTGGTACTGATAATCAGTATCAGTGTCAATACCAGTATCTGTAGAGGTTTAACAATATCAATTCCTAAACAGGAAACAATGGAACATTTATTAAATGTTATTAAATACATTTAATCATATGTTTACCTCAAATGGAGCATTATTTAATGAGGCTTTACTCTTTTTGACAGATATCTTTGTCTTGTCTGAAATATCAAAGAATGATTGTCTAATCTTGACTTTGAAAAGTAAATTGTTTGATGTATCAGGTTCAAAGGGTTGTCTGACACAACAAACGAGAATAACTCCCTTAGAGTATATGAGAGGGAGTGGGGTTTTTTTTTTTACTTTTTGTTTTGAAAACCAAGTTAGCTAAAGCAAATGAAAGAGGCACTTTAGATTTTTTAATTTCTTTTTTAAAAAAAAAAACAAAAAACATATTGCTGAATGGGCACTTGACATTAAAAATTACCTTATAGACAAAAAGTCCACATTAGTCCACTTTGGCCTAAAAAGCATGTGCAATTAAGTGGATCACAGCTGCATATGAAATAAATGTATGTTTCATACAGAGCGTGTGCTCATTTTTCTAAAATAAAACCAACACAAAAGTAAGATCATGCATTTGCTAATGTATTTGGCTAAGATTAGTGAGTCAGCTCACTCTTACTGTAAAACATTTTTCACTCTTTAAAAAGTTATGTCATACTTCATTTTTTTTTCCTCTGTATTTTAAACCCAGCAAATAATTAGAAAATGTGCACTAAAATTGCTGAAAGTATTGAAGTTTTCACAGTCGACAAAACACACAAAACCTGGGATGTTCGAACATTTGTAAACTGTATATCATATTTCCAGCTGTGTACCACTGTTCTCCATACAGCAAACTGGGGTTTTAGTTCCCTGTCCAGGCAAGCACATCAGTAACAGTCAAGACTCCTAACACTACATTCACCTACCTCTGTAACATGATTAAATTCTAAGTTGCTCTGGATGAGAGTGTCTGCCAAATGTGAATGTACTGCAACTGAGCCTATCCTTGCTTGCGTCCATGCAGCTTGTAGGACCTTGTTACATTTGTTCCTGAGTGGAAATGCAGCTTTCTCCACTTTGCCAACACTTTTGTTAGTATGCCACTTGCTGACTTATCTGAGCATTGTCCAGCATAGCCTGCATCAGCAATATGTTTTGCAAGAAAATGAAGCTTTGATGTACTTTGTCAATGAACAAATTCACCATGGCTTTAGCTATTAAGCAACAACTGAAATATGTCCTATAGTTGAGCTGCTCTAGGGGAGCAAATCTGGAAGTTTCATTAAGAATGGCCTTATAAGCAGTTATATTTTGCTCTTATAATGGTCACTCAGTAGGAGAAAAAAATAAAGTAGAAAATAAGTCTAGGACACAACAGGCATAGTTTTCTTTACTGTATTGTCATTCCATTAGTCTAGAATTTATTAATTAGTTTACACTTTCAAAATAATTTATTGATCTTAGAAATAAATCATATAAAAGGAGTTTTATTCACCATGGCATCAGCTGTAATTAAAAAACACCATTAGTGGAGCTTGCCATTTAAAAGCTCTATTTGAAGAGAGAGCTACAGTCATGCAACACATTGCTGAGCATATGAGCCTTAAGCCTACAGTACTGGACATAAGCCTGCCGCACTATGGATGGTCCAAATGAATTGCGGCAATAATTATAATTTGCCATTAACTTCTTGTTTTTGACAGCTATGATTAGAATTTATACTGTAATTATAATTATATATTGCTAATTGTACTCAAAAGCTACAGGGAATCAAGTACTGTAGGCATCGGACTGAATTAAGAGCTTGCATAATTTTAAAGTATACTAAAAGAGGCTATGCTTTCATATTGCATCCCCATAACTTACATTTTTAATGGCTTTGTCAGTTGTCTCTCCATTATTAGGTGATGGCTGCAGCACACTTCTGCTTTTCAGCATCCCAGTACGATACCGGCATGCTCCACGGATGCAACCCACTGTTAGACAGAAATCAATATCTGCAGTTACCTCACACAAGAACAATGAGCCAAAACAATGTCTAGGTGCTTGACTGTGGGATTTCTCTGTGGATAGAAGCCATTTGAAGAGAATAAAGCCCGGGGTGCACTTCAATTTACCCAAAGGTGTTCAAGCGTACAGTGTAGGTGGTTGGGCCTATGTCTTTTATCTGTTGGTGGCAGACATTGACATATAGATTTAATGGGAGAGGGAACATCCAAGTCCGCACATTATTATTGTACACCGGACCTACCTTAGTTTTCTCTTGCTGGGCTCCCTGCTCCATCAGTCTCTTTTCGTGTCTTTTGCGTGAAGGCCAAGCACAATGCAAGGGGTTGTGGGAGGGGGCGTGTTAGGGTTGTAGGGGCAGCATGTTGTTTGGCTAGCATATATGAAGTTACATGGCAAAAACCAGAGATGGAGTACTGGCTCGTGCAGCAAGGGGAAAATAAGACAGGGAACAAATGGGCAACAGTTTTACAGAAACAGACAGGATTTGCACAAGGATCAGACAAGCTATGGCCCTCACCTTAACATATATTGGGTTCTGATGGACTAAGGCCCTCTCTGAAAACATTTACAGAGAAGAGCACATGTCTGACTAGGATACATACGAGGTCCACACCATGGAAGTTAGCTGTACACACACTGATGCCAGCTGTACACACACACCTGACAAGTGGGACCTACACAAACCAGACCCACAGGGGAACAAGTGCTCACTGACGGGCAAGCTGTCATATCTCACAGGAGGGGCTCGCCACACACTCAATGAGGAGGCCCAGCAGCCATGGGGGGCACCCAGCAAGGCCTCATCATGGAGCTAGCAGTGAGGGTGGTACTCCCCATGAGAGAGGCCTGGACACCACATATATACAGCATCCAAGGCAGCAGACAAAGGAGAAAATCCACAAGGAGTAGGGGCAGTCTGCATAGTCCTGAGCAGTGAGACTAGCTTGAGCCAGGCACACTAGGCCCAGAGAGTTTAGCAGACTACCATGGCATAGCGGACCTGGACAGGGGAAGCATGAGCCAGGTGTAATGGAAAGAGAAAGAGAAATAAAATGAAAGAGAAAGAGAAAGAAAGAGAGAGAGTGAGAGAGAAATCATGAGGTTAGTTGTGAGGGGGGACAGGCACCAGCCTCATAGTAGATGTGACTTAAATAAAGAGAAACAAACAAGGGCTAGGTAAATCTAATGGGACTCATGGGACAAACCAAAGTGAGTAGTAAGGAAGGCTGAATTTCAGGGTTGTCAAAATAGGAAACAGACCAAAACAGGACAGAGTGTTACACACAGAAAGTCATAAATACAGAGATAGACTTACACAAGATAACTCATTAAAGTCCACCACTGCACTTTGCCAATGGAAATGTGTTTGAATGTGTCAGCTGCCTTGGATTTTTATTTGCATTATGACCTATACCTGTGTACTGTTATTAAGGCATATAAACATATAAACAAAATGGTCCAAATAAACAAACTTACTGTATGTCTCTGCACTAATGATTCATATTTAATCAATGAGATAAGAGCTGAAGAAATGTTTGTTTAGTTTATTGCCTTGCATTAACCGTAAATGACAGCATGCATTATTTACTTGAGAGTCTAGTTTGCTACCAAACAAAGCGGCTACTGTTCAAGGAGGGAACAATGCCAATGAAGAACAGTTCATCTGAGGCTTCTCTTGACCAAAACAGCTTAGGAATTAAGCAACAACAGAAATATGTCCTATAGTTGAGCTGCTCCAGGGGAACAGTTATGAGCAGTTATATTTTGCCCTTATTATGGTCACTCAGCAGGAGAAATAAAGTAGAAAAGAATTCCAGGACACAGTTCTCTTTCAGTACACTACATTGTATATAAATTTTCGTAACTTTAACAATAAAGCATGACTCTCCAGACGTCTGAGCACTTTATATTTTCACCACATTATGATAAAATACATTAATAACATGTATTTGTAAATTATATGATAAATAGACACTCCAGCTGATTGTTTAAACTCAAATTGAGGCGGAACAATGGGGATTCTGTCTTGGCTGTTGAACAGCAGACCAGCTCCTTATGCTTGCAAGGATAAAGGAGGAGTCATGGGAGATTGCTAACCCAGTTTACATATGCTTTGTGTATCTGGAGAAGGGTTTTGACTATGTTCCCTGTGTCTTGTGGGGTGCTACGGGAGTATGCAGTGCCGGGTTTGCTGCTATGAGCCATTTGGTACTGCATAACTGAATTGAGAGATGTGCATGATGGACTCCTCCAGGGCTGCCCCTTCCCTTTAATTGTGTGTGTGATTTTCAAGGACAGAGTCACTGTTTTTTGCTAATGATGTGGTTTTCATGGGTTAATTAATGCGCCAGTTTTTCTGAAAACGGAGATTTTCTGTTTCCACATAAACACGTTTTTAAAAATGTCTCCAGTCAGGTATTATTGACGGAAAACAAGGAAATATGTGGCATATCTCCGTCCACATCTCCGGGTGCGAGAATTTCAGGCCGAGGGCGGTGTTATGCACATCTCGGGCTGATGGCCGTGCACCCTCGTATGAAAAGATCCATAAATATCACTACCGTAATGACTATTATCACTGAAAAGCACAGCTTCTCTGCTTTCGGAAACCGTTGGAATTATTTAGATTGGGCAAATGGTACAAGAGTTATGGTAATTTAAAAAATATATATTGAAAAAACCTGCGCGGCAACAGTTTCAGTTTGAAAGGCGTTTGAAAGGCTAACATGGAACAGGAAAATACCGCCGTGTAATCCATTTAATTCAACAAAGTAACTGTAATCTGATTATCACCTATTTTAACGGTAACAGTAACGGAATACAGTTACTCATAATTTGTATTCTAATTACGTAACGCCGGTATATGTATTCTGTTACTCCCCAGCACTGAAGGCAGCAGGTGGAGATATAACCTTTGGTTAGCATTGGTGACCAATCAGAAGCCTTGGAGGGGGGACGTCATTACCAGAGACGGTGTCCGTGGTGCCTTGTTGAAAAATGCTACCTTTAAGTTGATACAGCTGAGAAATAGGCAAATAATATGTATAGGGTGAATCTCACTGGAGATGGCCTTCTCAGGCCTACAATTTCCATAAATTCAAATCTTAATTTTCCATTCCTTTTATGTTATATTATAAATAATAGACATTCACCTTGAAGAAATGTATAATTGCTGAACTCCGGCACATATTTTCTGTTAATTATGGGATCCTAATCAGAGAGTAAACCATATAATATGTCCACCCTGTCATGGACATATATAATTCTGTTAAAATGTGTTTTCATTATAATAGAAACATAAAAATAGATTTTTCTATTTTTCAATAGGTATGATGTCCTTTTTCCTAAATAGGGTTATTAATGTTCTTTTTAATTATGAATAATTACAATATTCTGTGCAAACCATCAATTTCAAAGAAACTCTTCTGATTATTGCCCTAAACCTAGCTACAGGACACATTCGATTACATATACAAATATTTAACTGGAGCTGGGATAGGCTCCAGCCCCCCCGACCCTGAGTGCGGGACAAAGGGGTAGATAATGTATGGATGGATATTTAACTGGATAAACTAATCAGATTATATAATACACAAACATGCTACAGTAACATCAGAACATAACATCATGGTGCCCTGGAAAAAAGAATAACGTGTATGACTTCCATGAGCTTGGAGGACCGCATCCATACGTCTTGGCAATGACTGAAATAACTTGTTGATGATGTCATCTTGAATGGCACAGAAAGCAGTCTTGCAGGACTCCCAGAGTTCATCGAGATTCTTTGGTTTCATCTTACAAGCCTCCTTCCTTCATCTTACCCCAGGCATGCTCAGTAATGCAGGTGTTATGGACTTTAACAAGCTGTAAACATCAGGGCACTTTTCAACTGTTTCATTTTTCACCCGGTTATTAATCTGAAAGCCCTTGGCATTAAATTGATCCATATATTGTAACAATTGATTGATTAGAAATAAAGTTTTATGCCTTTTTAAGTTACTATGTCCTTATGTATTTCTGGTACAGCCAGAAATGCCACAAATCAGTCAAGTTTGGTGGAGGAAAAACCATGGTTTGGGGTTGCAGCTTGTCAACATAAGGGCTGTATCTCCTGCGGAGGCTCAGGTCTTTTGGAGTGCTGGGGCCGCTCCTGAGGACCTTTTATGACTCTGTGGTGGCATCAACCATCTTTTACGGTGTGGTCTGCTGGGGACAGAAAGATACTGAACAGGCTGATCCAGAGGGCCAGCTCTGTTCTTGGATGCCCTGTGGACCTAGTGGAGGTTGTGAATGACAGGAGAATGGTGGCTAAACTCTTATCCCTGTTGGATAACATCTCCCACCCCATGCAGGAGGCTCTGACAGCACTGAGCCACTCCTTCAGTGGCAGGCTGCTGCACCCACGATGTGGGACAGAGAGATTCCGCAGGTTTTTCCTTCCAACTGCTGTCAGACTCCACAACAAAGACTTTGCAGATGATCACATGCACAGGCAAACAAACACACACATCCAATACACCATTTCTGCTGTTATTGTCAATGCCTGTCACTCCATTGTGTACCTGTATGTGTGTGTTTGTGTGTGTATCTACAATGTTCTTATATTTGCTTATATATTCATATTTGCTTATATATACATATGCTCATTGTGTACATACATACAGTACAACTTGCCTAAGTCTACACTTAGTTTACATATACTGTACATATATGTATATATTTTACAATACAGATGTCCATATTTGTATTAGTCCATATTTATACTAGATTGTATAGTGTACATTTTATACTGTACTGTTCGAATAGTATTTTATTCTATTCTACTGTTTTCTTAATTTTTGCTGCTCTTAGCTTTGAACTGTCCACTTTCTGCTGTGACAAAGCAAATGTGCCACTTGTGGGACTAATAAAGGTTTATCTTATTTTATCTTATCTCTTCTCTTATTAAAAGAGCTTATAAGATATTAATCACCGTAAACCAGTGACCAGAACGCTAGATAGCATATAGAAACCAGTGTCCACCACAAGATAGCACAGATAAACCAGCTTCCATAATACTAGGTAGCTCAGAATCTCAAGTCTGTGCAGAAATTAACGCTTTAATTTGACATCCCTAGTATAAACATGCCAAAACATCTATCAAAGTTGAGAGCAGTAGTACTTTGTATATGTTGGGCATTATGGATGAAAACCTAATGTAAAGACCTAATATGAGTGGCGCACAGTATGACACGAAACGGTCAGTTTTTTTTTGTCCACAAGTAATTGCAGAAACGTTTTCAAAAACCTTCGTTTTCATTGACCCACAACGCCATTTACAGGGTGAGGAGCTCAGACATCTGGAAGTGGCTCAGAGTAGAGCCTATGCTCGTCTGCCTTGAAATCATCCAGTTGAGGTGGTTCAGGCATCTGGATGCCTCCCTGTGGAGGTTATAACTAAATGGGAGAAGACCATAGGGCAAGCTGGATTATTTATACTATCTCGGCTGGCCTGGGAATGCCTTGGGATAACCCACGAGGAACTGGTGGATGTGCCTAGAGAAAAGAACATCTGGGCTGCCCTCCTCAGCATGTAGCTTACGACCTGGTTCCAAATAATTGTGGGGAAATGAATAAATAAATGAATTAATTTACAATTAATAATAAATAAAAAATTTCTTTTGTTTTATTATTTTTTATTAGTTTTGAGGTGTATGACATCTAAGGAATGACATTTGGTTTTTGGATATAAGTGAAAAAGGGCAATAAAGCAAAATATTAATGAATAGTTCAAATTAACACATAGTTCAAATGGTCCTAAAATGGGAAATTGTCACGAGTCGTCGCGGCGTGCTCGAGAAAGAGGCACAGAGGCAGGCAGGCTCCATTCCTGATGTGCTTTTATTTT
>JBBPCY010061649.1:0-12468 GCA_037974405.1 Brachyalestes nurse
AAAACATTGCAAATAGTACATTGTCCACATATGTTCATTTTTGATAATCCATCTGATGCAACACAAGTGAGAGTTAAGGACCTTTTAACAGTTAGGCCTATATCTAGGATAGATCTAGGAGATAAATATCTACAAGCATCTTCAGGGAGCTATTAGGTTAACTTATAATCTTCTAAGCTAGTGCCTTCTCCTAGTACAAGTAAAAGCGCTGGCTGAAATATTCTCCAGTGGGAAATTTCCATTTAAGAAATATCTCACTTTGTCTAAATTCATCACGTTCATCACACTGATGAAACTATTGCAGAAGGAAATCTTAATTCATTTGGCATGACTGTCCAAGCTAATTTCTTTCCAGTTCACTGAATATGTAAATTGTTTTCAGCTCTTTTGTAAGGTTCCATTGTTCTTTCCATATGACACATCTTCTACATTTCATTCTCCTGGAGCTCATCCAGGCAGACAAGATGGCAGTGGTCCCAGGCAACAAAACATTAACATCAGCAGCAGTCCAGACCACTGTTGCATGTCTTAGCCGTCCACTTAGAATATTCCAGTAGATTTGGGTAATTAGTGCAGAGAGTGTGTGATGGAGTGGCAAACAAGCTGTTGGATAATAAGCAGTGAGCGATTAATCCTGACTAACTGTCTGATTTAATAATTAACCTCATTTATAGGTCCCACATACACCAGCAAGTAGTTTGAATTTTTCTTTAAGGTGGTCTTGTATGTTAAAAACAAAACGTAGATTCAGAAGGCACTCAGTGAAAGCTTCAAATCTGAAAAGCTGCAGATCTTGGCTTGAGTCATTCTGGTAGTGATATGTCGTTTGTTAGTGTCATCTTTCCACTTTTCTATTCGGATTTTCAGCCTGTGTGTGATAATTGCTCCCTTGGAAATAGGGTCAGACAGCTCCTCAGAAGATCACTGGAACGGTTGTCATAGCAACTGTGATAGCCAGTCTCGCCCGCTGATTTGTCCTTGTTCTGTAATCCAGCCCATCAGCCCCCCAGAACGGATTGGCCTCGGTATAAGGGAACAGGACAGTTCAGAACCATGGACAGCAGTCACCTCTCTCAACCTCAGTGTGGCCTCGTTGGTCCCGCAGCGCCGAAGAGGCTTAGCATGCTGCATGAGGAACCTCATTACTCCACTCATACAGGCAGAGACCCAGAGCTTGGTCTTTACTCAGACTGAAGCAGCTGAGCCAGGTCCACAAGACCAAGGCTTCTATGATGGATAAGCCTTCTATGATGGATAATCATGGTAAATTATGGTGCATTGTGTCAGCATCTCTTTGTAGGAAATGAATGCATGCCATTTTGGCAGTGAGCGCAGACAGTTTGTGTGTATATGGGGCTGTCTATGTGAGTGCATGTGCATGAGTGTTTGGCTAATGAGGAGAACACAAAGGTCTTAATCAATCTCCTGGTGTGTGTGGGTGTGAGGAGGGTAATAACAGATGCCATAGGAAAAAAAGACAATACAAAATGATTGGAAGGATTTTATATGTGTTGTTTTGGAAGAAAAAAATGGATGGTAGCTACTCTGTGTTTGTGTGTTTACACTGAAGGAGGAAATGCACATTTTAAGATGAATGTATATATGGCACTTAATCAAAGAGAAAATAAATGTCACTTAAGAGCCAATCCCATGTTTGATCAATTGAGTGTATCAAATGTGGGGGCTGGGTAAAATGAAAAGACTGTAGCACAGATGGAAGCATGCAGAGGAATTTAGAGACTTTAGACTCAAAGCTAATGAGTCCTCCAGTAAATATGACTGGATTACAAATGCAAGAGACAACAAATCATAGCGGTTTTTGTTGTGGTTTTTAGCTCTGACATTGGCCTGCCCCATGTTCAGTGTGTTCACCTGTTTATCTGTTCTCCCTACCCAGGTGTTTCCCACCCTCATCCCCATTTAAGTACTCTTTTGTTAAGTGCTCTTAGAAAGGACTGCAATAAAAAATTGGGTGAAGCAGCAGAAAGTGGACTAAATAATGTGGCCTTTCTAATTGAGCCTGCAGATTTATAGTTGACCAGAGCTTTGTGAATGTCTATATCAGGGGTCTCAAAGATCACACCAGCCTACTAAGAGTGGAGTTTGAGACCCCTGTTCTGCATAAAATCAGTCTGGATAAAATCAGACGAATCGAAAGAGAGACCTAAAGCAATAAATGGTTACAGTGCACATTTGATGGCTCTAGTTACAAAACTGAAGAATTAACTTTTTGAGTAACTCAAAAAAGAAATAAGAAGGGACAATACCGACTCAAGAGCTCAAAAATAGATGAAAAGTATATGAGTGATGAGTGCTGTTTTAAAACACTATGATCGGTTTACTCTTATTAGGAAAACAATATTACATCAGCCACACACCTGAATAAAGATGTAATGATAACTGACAGGAATGATATGTCAAATTACACATAACACTTAGAAACTGGCTGCTATGTTAATGGAATAATTGGAGTTATACATAAAAAAGGACAAACAATCCAAACTGAGTTCATACTGAAGTCTATTTCAGAAGTAGTTTGGAGTGAGGACACTGAAGTGAAGAACTGTGACAGATTTGTGTAGTAATTAAAGATATAAATAGATATTATCTGCCGCCAGGCCTTCATAACAAATCTCTTCCTTTAAATCCCTGCCTACTCCTCACTATCACACGCTCAAACTAATAGACTATTAAAGACTTACATTTGATTTTCTTTTCTTGCCTCTTTACTTTGATGAGTATGCTAAATTTCCCTACAGAGTCCCGTAGCTGAACTAAAATGTAAAAATCTTCCTACATCTACACATCAGACTCTAGACATGAATAACCTTGGAATGGATCCAATAAGGTGCTGCTCTGAAAAACAATGCTGAGATTCAAAACTGTGAAAGCCTCTTTCTGGAGGCCTTGAAATGTCCCTAAAGACAGAACAGCCTCCCAGTGCATAATTACTGATATTTATGGGTTGGAGGCACAGATGGGTAAAAATACATCAGAATGTGGTGCTAAAAGGACTATATTGACACTGTACTAAATCTAGGCTGTGTGGCCTGTAAACACTTCATTTTTAGCCCGGTAGATGACATCTATCTGATTTGACAGTAACATGAGTAGATAGATGCCTACAGTGATCCTGGCAATGACGCTCATTTGTGATTAAGACATGGAGCTGAACAGAAGACTGTAAAAAAAAACAAATAAGCTGTTATTTAATGAATAAAACCAAACAAACATGTCTGAAAATAATACAAAGCACTGTGAAAAAGTGATGTTTTGAATTGACCTATTTCACATGTGTACATCCGATCCACATGAAAAAAATATCGTGTAATAGCACCATTTGGCTGTGATTGTGTTGGTGTAATGTTTCTTATTCATGTGGAGTCAATACACACATTTGAATAAGGTGAATCCAAACCTCTATTTATTTCAGCGTCCACCTGTTTAATGTGCAGACTCCTCTCGTGCCACCCAAACAGCTATGACCCAGTTTGTCCAGCACATCCCACAGATGCTCGATTGAATTGAGATCTGAGGAAATGAAAGGCCAAGTCAACACCTTGAACTCTTTGTCATATTACTCAAACCATTCCTGAATAAATTTTGCCATGTGGCAGGGATCATAATTCTGCCCAGAGCATCACACGTCATTTCCCAGAGCATCACACTGCCTCTGCTGGGTTGCCTTGCATTAGCACTTCCTGGTGCCTTCTCTCCCCCTGAGTGAAAGCGACGCACACACGCAGCTGTTCACATAATGTTAAAGAAAACCTGATTCGTCCGACCAGGTTATCTTCTTCCATTGCTCCATGGCCCCGTTCTGAGGCTCACATGTCCGATGTCGGCGCGGGGGAGGGGTGGGGGGTGTGGGGGTGGACACGAACCATGGACATGGGTCATAACGCAGCAAGCTGTGATGCATTGTGTGCTCTGACACTTTACATCATGTCCACCATTACATTTTCAGCAATGTTTACAACAGAAGCTCTTCTGTGTGATTGGAACAGGCCAAAAGCCAAAAAGGCTCCACATGTGCATCATTAAACCCTGGATGCCCATGACCCTGTCACCAGTTTGACGATTGTCCTTCCTTGGATCACTTTTGGTAGGTACTAACCACTGCATTTAGGGAACCCCACAAAACCTGTAATTTTGGAGATACTCTGATCCAGTTGTCTGGCGGTCTCAGTTTGGCTTTTTCCAACACATCAACTTCAAATATTGACTGTTAACCTTCTACCTAATTAACATACCCCACCCTTTTATAGGCATTATTGCAATGAGATAATCAGTGTGATTCACTTTACTTGTCAGGGGTTCTAATTAGGAAATGAATTCCAGTTATTTATATTCCAGTGTCTTGCATGTATTCAGAGGTGGAGCTATTGCAAGAAGGGGGAAAGCAGTGGGGCCCATGGTGCAGGGGCCTCTCAAGATATTTAATTACTCATAATGCATCTCTTCTGTATTGAATAGTTTCAAACAGATCTTTCACAACCTGCAGTGTGACATCCGTAATTTTAAATGGGTTGTCAAATTTAAGTTAACGTTAGATGCTAGCGGGTGGAGCGAAACGCTTTGAGAGTATCAGTTTGTTAGAGACATGTCAATAGTAAAAAAACAAGCAAGCTAACAACCTTTGCAGTGAAATTGATTTTCATATGTGGGGGGTATTCATTTATGCACTGGGGCCCATAAGGTCACTCCACAACTGTATTACTTTGAACATACTGTGTGCATTAAGAGAAGATAATTTATTTCTTTGGCGGAGGAGCCCCCTTGAGATGAAACCATAATATTACAATAAACTGTGTGTGCGTGTGTGTGTGTGTGTGTGTGCGCGTGTGTGATTTCACTGTCTGTCAATCATTTTCATATATCTGACCTAAAAACATCATAATACATCATACAAAACAGCATGATAGCAAACGGACAGCTTATATGTTTTCACTGCTAAACTGCTATTCTTGTGCAACAGTGATATACAGCTGATGTCTATAGCATTGCAAAAAAAATCCACTATTATTTTTATTAATTGCCGTGTAAATAAAAGTATACCTGACCTACATATGTTCGTTGATGAGCCTGGTGCAGCAGCAATCTGTCCTCAGTCGTGTCCCTGTGAGGTTCCTCAGGCTTTGGCTAGGGAGATACAGTAGGAATGTGATGAACACCACTGTGCTCCTTGCTGCTTTTTTCAGAGAAATGTGGCAGAACCATGCAGTGAGACAACGACTGGAAAAAGTGAGTGCAACCTTGACAAAAATGCGTGAGAAGCCAAGCACTCATGGGGATGATTTCATTTTCTAATTACCTACAGGGGAATCCTTAGGGCTGGATGAACGCAGAGCAGAATGTGATAAATGTAATAAGAGTTAATGAAACTGTGTTTAATTAAAACTGGCACATCTAGGTGTCTGGGTGCACCAGAGGATGGCACTCCACAGCTATAAAAGAAAATCTTTAGAGTGCAGAATAGATATCTAAGTGTGTTTTTATAAAATTAGTGAAACTGCTTTCATTTTCATTTGGCCTCTGACATCTGGAAACTGTCATTTTTTATTTGTTTGCCCCTGTTAAAATACACTATATGTCAAAGTATCCAGACACCCCTTCTAATAACTAAATTCAGTCACTTTAACATGCTCCTACACAGCTGTTGAACTATGCACACACAGCTTGTTTAATCCTCATAGAAAAGCACTTCCAGTAGAATGGGAAAAACTACAAAGACATCTAACACTAAATCAGCAAGATTGTTTTTTTTTGTTAAGTTTTTGGAGATACAAGATTTCATACAGACAGTGATGATAAAGTGGATTTGTTAGCATTTAAAATACACAGTGACTCCTCAAACCTTGGCTAAGGTGAAAAAAGCATGACTCTGCTACATAGAGCCTTTTTGTCACACGCAAATCTAATAGATCACTCTGTGACCTTTGAGAGGATGTATGAGTTCATTTTATTAGATGCTAACATTTTTATGGAGAAAATTGAAATAAATGTGCACTCTCTGCTTTCTTTTTGGACAGTACAAAGGTAGGAGCACAAAAAACAATAGAATAAAGCTACACACAACAGTATAGTATAGAAAAGCACACTGTACAAATAATACAATATTGACAATATAAATAAAGCTATTTGTGTGTAGCATATATACATACATACACAGAGCCTGTAGCCTAATTAATCACATTTTTTTAATTGTGTGACACACCTTATATATATATATATATATATAGGTTTATATAGACACTAGGGATGTAACGGTACAGAAACATCACGGTTCGGTTCACACTATAGTTCTGACATCACGGTTCAGTACGGTTCAGGATACAGCGAAGTGAAGTAACAAAAAGTTCTAAAGAATGAGGCTTGGTTGGTTTTCGTTTATTTTAAATAAACAGCAGTGTATTAAACAGTAAACACACACTCTTGCTTATATTTTCATGTATGTGTAAGGCAGCAGAAGTGTTACGCCAGTAGGTGGCACTATTGCACCACACTATGACCCAGGTTCATGATTTACTGGCGCTTTTTGGTCCCTCTGTGATTCCGTATTACTTCAGTCACGTCTTCTCCGTCGTGCTGTGTATTCTCCGTACGACATCATGTACCGAACCGTGGCCCATGTACCGTGACGGTTCGGTACCAATACATGTACCCTTACAGCCCTATTTATGGTCCCTCTGTAGAACATGGTGAAGATTGGAGGTGGAAGGGGCGCTCTCCTCAGTCTCCGCAGGCAGTGTTGCCAGATTGGGCGGTTTTGAATTCTACTTTGCGGTAAAAAAAATGCCCTGGGCTGGTTAACAAAAATTGGGCGGTTTTGACATTAGTTTTGCGGGTTTTTATATAACTTCGCACCTTTGTTCTGTGAGAATGCATCCAATCCAATCCTTATTTATTACTTCTTTGACCCAATCAGTCGGAGACCTAGATGGGCACCATCACACCACAGAGTGTCCTTCCACTGCATTCACTGACGCTCCCTCCCGACTCACGTTTTTTCCCTTCAACTCGGTTAGCAGTAAGTGAATGGCTAGTCAAAATTCCAAAGTGGGTAAAATACAAAAATGCAGAAAAGAGTGGGGAAACGACCCAGATTTAAAGTTATGGATAACTGTGTCGAATCATGGAATATTTAATATTTAAATGTCAATGTAGTAACGGGTGCACCATTTTTTTAAAAAATATTGCAAAGTCATGTTCTGTTTCAACCATACTTAAAACCGGACAGCAGATTTTTCATCTCAGTATTGCCATTTAGAAATTGCTGCATGGATCTACAGTACTATAGCCTATATACCATAATTACTAAGTAAGCTTTAGCTCCATATTTTTACTTTACAGGGGTATAGGCAGCTGTGGCAATTACTGTATCACTCAAAAAGGTAGATTTCACATTTTGGGCGGTTTTGAGTGCATTGGTTTTGGGCATATTTTGGGCTGGAAACTGTCAGCAGAATCTGGCAACACTGTCCGCAGGAAGTAGAAACGCTGCTGGTCTTTCTTGGAGATGGAGATGGTGTTGAGGAACTTGGTGCTCTGGACATGAAACTCTCTTCATCAGTGTTATCCATTGTGGTATTCAATATAGTACATTTTACATGCACACAAATGTTTCTCAGTACGTCTAATGGTGTGTTCTTATTTCAGCATGACATCCAAACTTGGATAATTCACATTCTACTGGCTGTTACTGCATGCGGCTGTAGCTGCTGGACATGGCAATAGGTGGCCTTCCTGCAGGGCTCAGGAGAGACTTCTCTTTAGACTCTAGTGGTGTTCATTTGCTGCCTTATTAAGAGTGTCTGAGTGTAAAACAAAACGGATTGTTAATGCAATGCAAAGTCATAAATTATCTTCGCTTCCCCCTACATTTTGTCATTTTTACCCACTGACTCTTTCTCATGCTGAATTGTATTGTACTAATAGAAAATGCATTTTAAAAATCGAGATAACTTGTAACCACATTATTTATTGGTCCATGTTATCCAGTTTTTTGCCTGTAAGTTATATTTTTGTTGAAAATTAATGAATAAATGAGAGTCTAAAACTATATAGATTCAATACATTTATTTATCACATACACAGTTACATATTTTCAAATGTGCACAATTGTAAACAATATAAATATGACAACATATACATGGTAGACTAATTATATCTGAATGTTTTAGAGTTTCCTGTTGCAATGTGGAGAACATTGAAGACTCCAGAACAGATCTGAGCGTCATTAGGCCATTCTTGTAACTCTTTCAACAGGAATAGGTTGGTATTAGTCAAGTCGAACTTCGTCATTTCCTCTCATCTAAGTCTTTATTATTAGCTAGCTGTTATAAATGTATTATTATTCATAGCCGTACACTAGCTGTTTGAAATGCTGAGAAAATGCTGGACAGAACCGATTTTGGTGACATTTGGTCTGCAATGTGTTCATAAATAAATGGTCTTATGATCATATATTCATATATTATTCATAAATATGTTTAAATGTTCTAAAGGTCTGGATGTCCAAAAGGGACTGAAAACCAGTGGAGACTGTCAGGAGTTCACTGAGCTC
Source organism: Brachyalestes nurse (assembly GCA_037974405.1). Taxonomy (NCBI): domain Eukaryota; kingdom Metazoa; phylum Chordata; class Actinopteri; order Characiformes; family Alestidae; genus Brachyalestes; species Brachyalestes nurse. Next base: position 8,567 of record JBBPCY010061649.1, read on the forward strand.
TGTTATTCTGACCGGGGGTGGGGTGGGGACGTGTGGGTGGTGGGAGAATCGTTGGTCACGTGACTCCACAACCGCGTCGTAGCGAAGACAAGTTCGAATCAATTCACTGAACCGAAGCAATTCTTTCAGACAACATGTTTTAGTGAGTCGAGCACACGGTTCGGAGATCCAGTCAGAACAACTTACACTGTGTACAAAGACATGAGAATGTTATTTTGATCTCTTTACTTTTACTGAGACTTTGAATGAACAAAGCATGAATGCATATATGGACAAAAGCATTGGGACGCGTGACCTTTAGACCAAGGATTTTAATTGCATTTAAATACACTGACTATGGAGTTTGTTCCCCCTTTGCAGCCATAACAGTTTCCACTCCTCATGTAAGGCTTTCCACAAGATTTTGGAGTTTCTGTGGGAATTTGTGTGCATTCATTCTGTAGAATATTTATGAGGTCAGGCACTAATGTTGGACCAGAAGGTCTGGCTCACAATCTCCGTTCCAGTTCATCCCAAAGGTGCTGGATGGGGTTGAGGTCAGGACTCTGTGTGGCCAGTCAAGTTCCTCTAAACTGAACTCCTCCAGCCACGTCTTTATGGAGCTTGCTTTGTGCACTGGGACACAGTCCTGCTGGAATAGAAAAGGTTCTTCCCCAAACTTTGTCCAGAAGAATGCGTTGTCCAAAATGTCTTGGTCTGCTGAAGCATTAAGATCCTTCACTGGAAGTAAACGGCCTAGTCTACACCCTGGAAACAGGGTGTGTTCCTATACTTTTGTCCATATAGTGTATTTCATGCTGCTTTTAATATTCTAGTGTGCCACAAATCGATTCATTTGGACTAGTGAATCGGTTCGATTGAACAATGTTTCAAACGAGCCGATTCACAGGAGGTATTCGGAGCTGGACATCAGTGCTGCACAGAGAGCCAGCAGAGGAGCAGCAGAGACGCAGAGAGAGCCTGGAGGAGGTGGACACTGAAAATGGGAGTCGAGATTGAGACCATAACGCCTGGAGACGGTAATAAAAATAACCATTAAAACTGTAAACCCGTTCTTGTGCTTGTGCTCAGCACGCCTGGTCAGTTTTCTGAGGTTTCTCTCATTTTCCCCTCGTCTCTGCACAGGAAGGACTTTCCCAAAAAAAGGACAGACCTGTGTGGTGCATTATGTTGGTGAGTTGGAGACTAACATTTCAGGTTGTTCTTATTTCTCTTCTTGCTTGTTGCATCAAATGCAGATGTGAAGGTTATATAAGAGTGTTGTTAAATCGGGGGTAAAATATATTTTCCACATTTCATATCCTTGTTTGTTTTTTTGTGTCCAGTCCTGGAGGTTTAGATGGACAGTCCACTGTGTTGTTGGGAAATAAAGACTGTAAACAGATTGTGAATAGTAGGAGTTAGGGGTGGAGGTGGTGTTTCTGCAGTTGTTTCCTATGTGTGTTGTTTCTACCTATCTATGTATCTATCTGTCTATCTGTCTATCTGTCTGTCTGGTGTACTAGTGTGTGGAGTGTGTACATATCCATCTATCTGTCTATCTTATCTATCTAGCTATGTGTGTGTGTGGTGTACTAGTGTGTGGAGTGTGTACATACCCATCTATCTGTCTATCTTATCTATCTAGCTATGTGTGTGTGTGTGTGGTGTACTAGTGTGTGGAGTGTGTACATACACATCTATCTATCTATCTATCTATCTATCTATCTATCTATCTATGGGTGCACGTGTAGTGTACACACACATCAATCTATCTGTCAATGTACAGAGATAGTAGAGAGAGATGGAGAGATAAATAGGTACACACATTGTACATAGACACATACACACATACACACACACACACACACACACACACATATATACATCCACAGTGCTAAGCCCCCATCTCCTGGCTTTTCTGGCCACAAGGGATTAGCTAATACTGTCTGTCTGGACTGGCCCTCCTGTGATGTTGTGTGTTTTTTCGATCAGCAGTCTGTCTGACTAAAATGAGTTAGGTGGCAGTTAGCAATCTTGCCACTGAAGCACATCTTTTCACACATTTGGGCAGATAAAAAAATGACAGCTGTCTTCTCCATTACATTGGGAACACAGTGTGTTGGAATTTGATTATGTAATTCTGAAATGCCTCAGCCGTGGGCTCGCAGCTTCGACATCATCTTAGCACACCGCAGGAAGAGTGGAATCATAAATGAAAAAAAGTTCCTGTTCGCAGACCTGTCCGCCCTACAGGCAAGGGTGCAGAAGCTCTGTTTTCCAGGGTAGTAACGATACATGTATGTTCAGGGTTTGAGGCGATTTTCTACTCTGATGTCAAGATTTGATTCGATTTTCATGTCTTTCATTCATCTGAAATGTCACAGATTGATTTAGCTATGAAAACTATGGATTTTCTTTAAAAACAAAATCTTACAAGGCATCGTAACTTTGTGCCAAAATAATGCAAAAATAATTAAGATGAACCGTGTTTTCTGTCAGGTGTCTGTCAGGCGAGCTTGATCTCGGACCTGATCTGATTGTGTTACTGTGGTCAACATGATTTCATAAATTCGGGTAACAAGTTGTGTTGTGTTTAATTCTTTCCTACACTACTGCTCTATATTGCAAGACAGTGGAGAGCATGATGGCAGGAAACATTACAACAATGCACTGCTTTTATGACTGTGGTGTATGACAAACATACACTACACAGACAAAAGTATTGGGACACCTGATCATTACACCAACAGGGACTTTACTGACATTGCATTCAAACACATAAACCGTAATATGGAGTTGGTCCCACCTTTGCATCTATAAAAGCTTCCATGCTGAGCCCAAACCCCCCAAAACAGGTGTTCCATTCCTTCCTCTGTGTAGTGTATGTTTGTGTCTGAGTATTTGGTCTGACTATGATGAAGAGCAAAGACATATTTGTCCAGTAAGTGTAAAAGCAGTGCATGTCCCATGTTGCGATGTTCCCTGTCGTCATGCTTTCTAGTCACTGTCTAGCAGTTAGACAATATAATGCAGTAGTGTGTTAACACGTCACAACAGCATGTGATTTATCTTTCTTCATGTTTAGGTGTGTATGATTCAGTCTCTGTGGGATGTTTTATACACTTCACTTTCATGAAAGACTGCAAGACATGGCAATACTGTATTGTAATTAAGGTATAGTTTAAGATTTCAGCAGCAATTCTTCAGACGGGTTCAAGTTCTCCTATTCAGAGCAACTTACAGTTGAATCACATTACAGATATAGTAAAATGTAGCTTTAGGAGTTTTGCCCAAGGACTGTTATTGGTGCAGCGTGATGTACTTGCCTTGGCAGGGACTCAGAGCCGAGTCTGCTGTGTGGAGGACAGATGGAAATACAAGGTTTTGTTCTCTCAGGGCCAACAATTTTTTATTTGTGCAATGTGTGATGCTCTGTCCCCCTAATAAGCATCATTATCATTCATATTATTCAAGTATCATCAATTGGTTGTAGGACAAATCTAAGACGTGTAAAATGCTCACATGAATTCATTGTGGTTTCACAGCCACTTAACATTAATTAGCGGCTCAGATGTGCATGTTCTGTGAATCATTGCCGCTAAACATGGACACACACAGCCGGATTTGTCTGGGGCAGCTGCTAGGGCTATTTCAGTGATACAAAGAATTCTTTCATATGTAGCAACCCCTGAAATATACACAAGCCAAAACCTGAGTACAATATATTCATGTTGCTGAAAATGTTGATGGACAAAGTATTGGGAAACACCTAATTATAGGATTCAGGTGGCCTCTTACTTCCGGTGAAGGACCGCCTTAATGCTTCAGCACACCAAGACATTTTGGACAACACCATGCTTTCAACTCTGTGGACCCAGTTTGGGGAAGAACCTTTTCTATTCCAGCAGGACTGTGTCCCA
>JBBPCY010061660.1:0-12468 GCA_037974405.1 Brachyalestes nurse
ATTATTTTTAATTTTATTAAAATTTAATACAAATTTAAATGTACATTTATTTAAATTTTAAGTTTAAAATAAAAATTAATTAATTAAAACAACGAAATTCAAATGTGATATCTCCGTTAGATAGACAGACAAATCATGTGGAGTAAAGTCGGGCAAGCAAGGCTTTGGTTTTGCAAGATACTTTTCTTTTCCCACGTGAGTCAGTCCGCGTCAGTCGTGGATCCTGTTTACATGAAATAAACCTACTCCGGAGCAGGTTTAAGCTTACGGACCTGTTGCTATGACAGCAAGTCCGAGACGTGCATCGAACAGCGAAACAATCCAAGATCAGGACAAATCCACAACAATCAAATCCAGCTAATTGAGTTAGCGACGTATGAAGAACGGACCCCTGGTCTGTATATGTGTTTGTACTGAAGTTCCTTGGTTTTTGTTCTTGTTGTCAGTCCACCCTCACAATCCCCTTGGTGTGTTCCTGTTTTTTGTGTTTGACGTTAGTAGAGTTTTGGCCCTCGAGCCATTCTTGTGTTTTGTTTTCTGAAGTATAATCTGAGGTCATGGAAATCCGCTCCTGTGCCTCCTTTCGGACCAGTGCGCACCGCACATGCTATACAGAAAGCACTTTAGTTTTGTTATTAAACAAAACAAACAGACTACCAAAAAAAAATAGTGTGGTTGAATTAACTGTGTCTGCATTGATTTTCCAGACAATTCAGTGAACATTAAAACCCCTGAACTTGTCTCAGTTGACCTTGCCCATGGAGTGGGGGTGGGGTTTTCTTAAAATCAAACAACTGGATAAAATGCACATTTAAGGAACATATCACAGCATTGCATTTTGCAGCAACGGGATCAATCTGACACACTGGAGATGGACACGAATGAGACCAGAGGTTGAGACATTTACACACTTCATTGTCCTGCATTTACTGGGAAACCAGAACCTATTGCAAAGCTAATTAAACAGAAAAACACACCCAGCTTTCTTTCTCCTTGTAGAACTTCCCTCTCGGGTATTAGAACATAATCCTCTTCTCTGGTTCCCGACTGAGGTTGGGTGGGAGAAGGGGAATTAAATTGACGATCAGGGAATGAAGAACAGGTGCACAGAATCAGCCGATTACACGGACATTCCCCTCCTGTTAAACACACCTGTTCTGTTAACCTGTTTGAAGCCTGTATATATATATATATACACACACACATTTTTGTTTGTGTGTGTATAATTATATTCATGTCTTATATAACTTATATAACATAGTGCTTTCCAATGTTTGCAATATTCTAAAATCTATGCATATGAAACATCAACTTCAGATTCAAACACACACACACAATAAATCATGAGAAACTGGCTTTAAGAACCCTTCAGGCTCCAAAAAGATGAGAACAATTTCGTCCAAAAAAAATTGCCATACAGCCTTCAGTTTTGCTTAAAAAGTGGCAATAGATTTTGTCAAACAACAGCAATGCTGTACACATTTACCATGGCCTTTTATTGGGACACTCTGAGATGATCCTGTAGACCAATGGTCAACAACCCTCCTCCAAACTGCATCTAGCCTGCTGTCCCTCATCCAGCCAATCAGGAACGTCTGAAGATGTTCATTAGCCAGAGCAGGTGTAGCAGACTGTGGCCGGAACTAAACTTCTCAAGAAATTAGATTTCCAGGACTGGGGTTGGTGACCCAGCAAGGGACTGTGGCATTTTCAGAAATTCCTGCCTGGGGCTTTAAAATCAAAACCTCATACTTAGACTCCTGTGGGAAAAAAAGCAGCTCCATGAAGAACACATGGGTTCCCTTAGAACAGAAGCGGTTTTGAGGTAAATTGGACAACCTGATCTCACGACTTTTTGTGCAAACATCACGAAATACAATTTAATCAAAATACGTACTGCGATCACGATTTAGGGCTTTTTTTTGTGCTAGGATAACGCTTCACTTTTTCGTGCTAGAACAACGCTTCACTAACTATTTTAGGGTTAAGGTTAGGGTTAAGGTTAGATTCAGGGTTAAGGTTAGGTTTGGGGTTAGGTTTAGGGTTAGGTTTAGGGAATTTCCCTGTCTCACGGCATTTCAACTTTGAAAACCAATACGATAAGGAATCAACTCATTATTTCTCTCCTACTGTCCCTGACATTCAGTGTTACATGTACAACAACGGCACGGTCCATTTCACCAAGCCCACAGAGGGAACATCTTCGGGGATCAATAGAGCTGTAATGCAGGATTTATTGATAACCTTCACAATCAGTAATTTCTTTTTTTAAGAGAAGGGCCGTTTCAAGGCCTGGCTCTCCTCCCTGGTGGTTTACAAACGGCAGAGAAAAATAGTTACTGCCTGAGCTAACAGTCTTAATGTCATAAACACATCAGTAGTGACAGGCTCTGGAGTAGAGATCCGTAATGAATACGCAATACAGGAGAAAAGCTCAAACGGGGGGTGTGCCAAACTGTTTCTCATCTATTGTGGAACGACATTGATTGAGTGGATCATATGGCCACAAACAAGATTGAGTAGGGCCAATAAATTGCCTCGAATAATGATGATGTCAAAGCGGTTTGCCAAAAACAAATCCCCCCCTTCATGAGGCTCCATTAACTGACAGTTAATGAGCACTTTATGACAAATAAGCAGCTACAGCTTTCACTCATATTACTTACTTCACAGGACGGCACGAGATGACTGAGCGACCGTCTCTTTAAGCTGATTTGAATGGCACGCTTATGGATGATGTTTCCTAGACCACCCGTGTAAACACCACCAGCCACTGGAGCTGGGCTAGAAATAGCTAAACACACTTTCATTCGCTCCAGTCACTCAAAGGCTTTTGATCTGCACACAAACCAAGCAGTTTGCAGGAAAATGTACACTTTTCTAACCTAGCTGGATATTCTCTGATTTGACATGTGTTTCTATGGTAACCTACATAAGTCTTTAAAAACAACTGACAGACTTATATTAACATTCATAAAGGTTTATTCCAACAAATGTCACTCGTCATAAAGTTTGCTTTAGTCAGTTTCACGACATTAGAACGATACTGGATGCTTTGGGGACTAAGCCTTTGTAAAAGTCTATGTAGGTTAACGTCAGTTATAAAAGTAATTTGTCAAAAAAATGTAGAGACCATACAACCTCATGAACTTTACCCTACAGCAAAATGTTACTGTTTCTTTTATCTGTCCAATGACAAATTAGTCAAACAATTGTATGTACATAGTTCATGACAGTTTGCAGGACAGTTTGCTGACATGTTGTCATTGTTGTAACCTTGAATCTCCAAAAAAGTAGCCCAACACTTTCCATCATCCCAGGAACACCAGTCCCACAGTGAAGCATGGTGGTGGCAGCTTATGCTGTGGGAAGTTTTAGGCAGGGACAAGATTGTACTAGATTGTACTAAATACAGCACAATTCTTCAGGAAAACCTGTTTCAGTCTTCCAGAGAGCTAAGACAGGAATGAAAGATTACCTTCCAGCAGGTCAAAGACCCTAAACATACTGCTAAAGCTAGACTGAAGCAGTTTAAAGGGAAAGATTTAAATGTTTTGGAATGGCCTTGTCAAAATCTGTGGTACCTCAACACAACCAGTCTAACTTTAAAGATTTGAAGCAGTTTTACCTTAAGAAATGGAGAAAAAGTCCACTGACCAGATGCACAAAGCTAGTACAGACATATCTCAAAAGACTTGCAGTTGTAATTGCAGCAAAAGGTGGCCCTACAAAGTATTTTAGGTTTTGGGAGGCGAATACCTATGCAAACACAACATTTCTGTTATTTTGTCTTAATTATTGTTTATGTCACAATTAAAAATATTTTGCACATTGTGGTGGGCATGTTGTGTAAAAGAGTGCATGGTGCTAATCCCCAAAAATCCATTTAAATTTAAATATTATCATACAGTACCATTTATGTATATATTTTTTCCAAGTTATATGTATGTATATTTGAAAAAAAATGTGATTAATCATATGGTTTTATGCAATTAATCGCATTGTTATACACAAAATTAAATCAAAGTAGTGCACTGCGCACTTTTATTTTTAAAGTACTGCTCAACCCGATCTCACGTGCAGCCATCACAAAATACAATTTAATCAAAATACGTGCTGCAATCATGATTTAGGGCTTTTTTCTGAAGTGTTGAAAACTGAAGTGTTGTCCTAGCACGAAAAAAACCCTAAATCGTGATTGCAGCACGTATTTTGATTAAACTGTATTTCATGATGGCTGCAGGAACACAGTTCAAAAATTTCTTAAGCATTTATGTAATCACAGACTTAAGCATTAATGTAATCATATCATATATAAAACTACACATACAGCTATTTGCTGCTGCCAGGGCATTTATGTTTTATCTAGGTTGTTATAGAAAAACAAGTTACCCTCAGAGTCCAGAGCATAACCATTATAGCAGCTGTAAAGGGGGGCCCACTCTATTTTAAAGTCTATGTATCTGAATGCAGTGTCATTAAAGTCTCTGTTGGTGTAATTTTCAGGTGTTCATATAATACGGACAAAAGTAATGGGACACCTGACCCCTGCGAATACCAGTCGACACATAGAGGCCTAGACTATATGTTTGCGCGTAGAACTGCATGCTGTGTTCACTCACGAGCAAAAAAAAAGCAAAGAACTTTCAAAATAAAAGGATTAAAAAACCTGTGTTAACACACGATATAATAATTGTCGGTGTCAAGTAAATAATGTGATAACGCGTTAACGTGCCCATCACTAATATGCAGCATAATAAGAGTCAGGATTTTACATAATATTATACATACAGCAGACACAGAGTGTGTGTACATGTAATAAGCTTACACACACGCACACACACAAACACACACACACTCTGTGTCTGCTGTATGGAAATTATTATGTAAAATCCTGACTCTCTTATACTGACCACAAAAGATCTGTTCAGCAAAGTCAACTGACAGAACGAAGCACAGAACCTTCCATTTGACAAATGTATTACTGACGAATTTCAGCCCAAATCCTCAGACTGTTTGATCTTGGGCTCATGCTGCAACAACTAAATCCTATTGCATATTTGCTAGACCTGATTCCATATTTATGACAAACCAATCCCAGTTATTCGCAGAACACACAATTGCCAAAAATGATCTTGGTATTTTAATTTCCTCATTTGAAATGATTCAGCTTCAGTATCCAATTATCTTTCAAGCGACAGCTGAGCAGGCCAGAAAGGTACAGTAGAGAGAATTATGGGACACTTTGGGTGTTTTAGAGCTGGCCTTCTGGACAGAAGAGCACCAGAAATGTTTCTTAAGTTTAAAGTTTGACTGCTAATGTCTAGTCAATTACAGATTTGTAATAAGCTTAAGCAATTACAGCACAGTGTGCGATAGGTGTGAAGTTAACAGGCTTAGGTTTTAATAAGGGTCTTGGTAAAGCCGGGGATTAAGAACACACACTGGTTTCAGCTTCTGTTGACAGCAAAGTAATTGCAGAAAAGTCTGACCTGAAGTGTTTGTCCACTGCTGTTTAATATGTTGGTGATTAGCTATTAGAGTGAAAATTTGAGAAATAGTTAAAATGACTCGAATGATGCTGAAACATCAAGATATTGATGGTGTGAGAGGTTTGCTTGCACTGGAGATACAATGCTAATTCAACTAACAGTGGAATCTTTTATCCCACCATTTAAACGCGAGCCTAGATCATCACTCACCTCAAATCATGCTGTCAAATGGGAATTCCATTATTATTTTTCATGTCTGCATTGTTCAATACTAGCAATATGAACACATTTATTCTGAGTGTTTTGAATGATCGTAATTTACTGACTTTTTCTTTTTTTATAGTACAAGTCATGCTATTTTTTTTATCCACAACCACCAGTGAACCTAGACATTCACACATTTATACTTATACTTAAACTGTCAGGCGTCAGACTTCACATTCATAACCATTTTCATAGAATAACTTTCTGTGAGGGAGCTTTTAGAGGCATTCACCACCACTGTGAACATTCTCTGAACATTCTCTGATTCTCTGTAACTTTTCACAAATCAAAATGTTCTCTGGAAACTAAACATCTTTGTTCTAATTCAGCCTGTCATGTTTGGAAAAAAAAAGGGTTGCACACATGATCCCAAGCCACAATGAAGTACGAAGGTGGGAGCATCTCTTTCTCATGAAAGTACCTTGGAATATTAGAGGAGAGCTTAATCTCATCAGCCAAGAAAAAGAAAAACGATGAATGTTTCAACAAGACAAGAAGCCCCAAACTTTCTAAAACAAAGTGAAGCCTGCATGGCCTCACTAATCTCCTGACTTGAATCCCATTAAAATGAATGGAACCGGAGGGACCTCCACAACCTTTGGGGATTGAAGACTTTATTCCTTGAGGAATGGGCTGACAGCGATGTGAAAAGTTAATTCCTTTTCACTGTAGACATCTCAGCTCTTGATTTGTAACCACCAACAATAGTTTGGGAGTTTGCTTGATGCTAATAGGCTTCTATTACCTACATAAGATTTGTGGTTTCTGTGCAAATAGTAACAAAGTAAACTTCAGGCACCAAACATGTCTTGACTGACCCCATTTGGGGCAAACTCTGTGAATGAAACTATTGCTTTAGCATCAGTGTTCTGCCAGGGTGAAGAATGAAAGTGGGATCATCTCTCACATCACTAAAGAAAACATGAAATTATCAGGACTGTTAGAGAAGAATTGAATCTCATCAGCTATAAGAAAGAAGATGAGCCCAAACTTACACCCAAAATGCATGGCCTCCATAATCTCCTGACTTGAATCCCATTAAAATGAATGGGGCAAACTGTGATAAAGAAACCATGGGTTTAGCAACGGCTCCCCAAGTAACTTCCTATCAGTGTTCTGCTCACATATCTTGCAGGAAAACAGCAGTGAAAGGCAATGAGCAGGTTTCCCTTCTAATGAACCAAACTTGTGTCACTTGCAAGACAAGTCGTCGTTATGGACTGCTGTGGCCAGAGGCGCAGATGGCGCTGGACTCCCGGCCTTCGCCACAAAGCCGGCTTGTTTACGAGGATGTGTGGACGACTGTCGGATCTTCCACTGCACTTGCCAAAGAGGTCATAGACACAGACCGACTGTTCAGTCCGTGTGTAATGATTCATTACGCTTGAATAAGCCTCAAATAACGGACATGCTGTGTTCCACGAGATAATAAGCGTGTTTCTGGGACCATGCCAATAAGGTAACAATGGCTATAGGAATAAAATGAATGTGACCATATGGAAGAAGCTGTTTATACTGTCCTGATGTGGACTAATCATGATAATGAGCTCAATATGGGAAGGAAAGATGGAGCTTGGTTAGTTTTGCTATTGAATATTAGAAGTGTGTCCTGCTGCCAATGAGTTTGGATCATAAAGGCTGGAAAAGGACACTCTCCGTTCCAGTCAGGTTCCTTTTGTCCGGTATATTAATAGCCAAGCTTGGAGGCTGTAATTGTCTGTGTGTCAGAGTGAGTAGTCAAGCCTTATAATGCGTGTCATCCCAGCCATTATACAAACGCCGGCACAATAGCCGAGCGCTGTAAATGATGGCAGATAATAACCTGATAATATTTGTGATGAATGTAACATTGTGTGAGATGGCTGTTAACTTGTCCCGTTAATAGCCCTGATTCTTCGCCGCAGAATTAAACCAGGCTAAGCTATCCAAACTCATTCGCTTCGCTATTTGACTACAGCAGCCGCTGGTTATCATGCTGTAGACACGATTCGGCTTTGCGAAAGCATCGCGTATTACTGTTTACCTCGCCATGTTCTCGGGCTTATGGTGCTTTCGGTAAACATTTCAATTCAACAGAGCAACGAGGCATTCAACACAGACAAGAGCGTTTATTATTGTGTCTGGTTAGAAGCCGGTGTGTTGTTTAGATTCACATTCTGATAGGTGGGTTTATCTAAGATGACAAACATTGCAGATGAGAAGACAGGCTTTTGACAGCCTGTGCTACATCTAACAGGATCTGAAATATATATTAACGAAGTATATGTTACATAAGAAACAGAAAAGGGGAGTTTAACACTTCCCAGACTGGTCACCCATGTTTCCTTCAGAGCTTTTCAAATGAGAGATGAACTTTTGACCTAACATGCTTGTTTTGAGCTAACATGCCAAGTTGCATGCTTGTGGTTTTTGGGCAAAAATCTCCTTTTTTAATGTTTACTGAGGTGGCTAGCGGACTAATATCTTCCAGCGTGTAGACGTGTTTGTTTAAGTGATTAATGGGCTATTATCTCCTATTATAGCAAATTGGAGCCTTTATTGAAGTCGTTCATGGGCTGATATCTATGTTCTAGCATACAGGAGCACTTATATTAGGTGTTTATGGAATGATGTCTCCTATTCTAGCATACAGGAGCATTTAAGATTGAAGATTATTGGACTAATTTCTTCTATTCTGGGGAAAAAGGAACATTCATTGAGGTAGTTAATGGACAAATATCTCCTAGTCTAGTGCACATGACTGTTTATTTTGGACTAATATTGCATTTTCTAGTACATAGGAGTACATTGGGGTATTTGCTGAGGTTATTTATGGACTAATGTCTCTCTTTCTGAGTTAACAGAAGTGTTTCTGCCGAGGTAGTTGAGGTTGTGCTGAGTCTGGAGATCTAGCAATAACACTTGATGTTATTGTTGAAAAATGACTCGACAGTGAAAGACACAAAAAAAAAAGCCAGGAAAAGCTGAAAGGTCTTATTACAGGTCTGGAAAGGTTAATACACTCCGGCTGGAAGGGGGGGTGGATGTCGTAGGCCCACTCACGGACTCTTTACAGGAGCACAGGCCTTGTGTGCTCCAACCAAAGCAATGGGAGAGTTTTAATTGGCCACTGAGTAGGAGACTATTCTGGGTAGCGGAGGCAACGTGGGCCGTAGCTGGAACAGGGGCATTCTAGGAAGAGTAGGCACCGTGCCTGACAATGCTGTCAGTGGCAAACAGTAAGAGATGGGTTATTTTTTAATTGTTAGCCATCAGCTGGTACATTCGTTGGGTCACATGCTTTTTTTCCCCCACTTTTACTGTTGCTTACTGTTTTTGTCAATACCTAGCCAGTGGTTCCCAAACTAGGGGACGCGCCCCCTAAGGGGGGCACAGAGGTATTGCAGAGGGGCGCACCAATGGGATAGTCTACGCTCCACTCAAGCACTGCTAGCAAAAACATGTACAAGTTTGTGCACCCAGCCAAGCCTCCAGCAGAGGCTGACTCTTCATCAGCTGCAGGTTCAAGTGTGAGACTTGAGATGATCCTCTTTTAATTAATTTTCCCAGCCATTTTTGTTTCTTCTTGTTTATTACTTCAGTTTGCTCTTTATTTCTCCCACAGTGGTGAAACTGCACCATTTGTTATTACATTTGTTTCGCTCAGTTAGAAAAGGGAGCTGTATTTCAAATAAAGTTTGAATCTGAATCTGTGTAGTTTGAATGGGGGGGGGTCATTAATGTTCCTATCTAGAAAAGGGGGGCCCTGCAGAGAAATTTGGGAACCACTAGTCTACTCAATACAACAAAGACAACAAAGTAAACAGTATTTTTACACCGACAAGGAGAGTCAGAGCTAAATATAATGGAATGGGGCGTCAAGACTTTTTCACAAAGCTGTAAATTAGCCTTGTACTGAAACTAAAGAGCTAAAATCATGTGTGGGACGTTTACACCTTGCTTGTGTGTGTGTGTGTGTGTGCGTGTGTTTTGTGTGCTGAACCGTGTAACAAACAAAGCACTTCAGGGCTGTGACATCAAACAGTGTCTTTCCTCACTTGCTCTCTCTCTCACACACACACACACTTGTGTTGTAAGCGATGCTCTGCCTGTCAGCAGCTCCATCACACACCTGTCTGGAGGTCAGGTTGCGTAACACTCAGCCTCAGTGTGAGGGGCGTGTGTGTGTGTGTGTGTGTGTGTGTGTGTGTGCGCTGGAATGTCAGTCCTACAGCTGTACACAGTGTTCTGTACTACATTACCCAGCATACATTTCTCACACATCATACTGCCATTGGGAATCCCTGTGATGTCACCCAGTCCTGTCTGCTAGCCTAGCGGCGGAGCTAACAAGCACAACCAGTCCTGACAGCTGACTGAATTTACACTGAATCTGAATTACACCTGACCTGATTAACTCTGAATCTGAATTACATTACACCTGATCTGATTTACTCTGAATCTGAATTACATTACACCTGATCTGATTTACTCTGAATCTGAATTACATTACACCTGATCTGATTTACACTGAATCTGAATTACATTACACCTGAACTGATTTACTGTGAATCTGAATTACATTACACCTGATCTGATTTACTCTGAATCTGAATCGCACCTGATCTGATTTACTCTGAATCTGAATTTCACCTGACCTGATTTACACTGAATCTGAATCGCACCTGATCTGATTTACTCTGAATCTAAATTACACCTAATCTGATTTACACTGAATCTGAATCACATCTGATCTGATTTACACTGAATCTGAATCACACCTGACCTGATTTACTGTGAATCTGAATTACATTACACCTGATCTGATTTGCTCGGAATCTGAATTACACCTGATCTGATTTACTCTGAATCTGAATCACAGCTGATCTGATTTACTCTGAATCTGAATTACACCTGACCTGATTTGCACTGAATCTGAATTGCATTACACCTGATCTGATTTACTCTGAATCTGAATCACACCTGACCTGATTTACACTGGATCTGAATAACATTACACCTCATCTGATTTACTCTGAATCTGAATTACACCTAGTCTGAATTACACTGAATCTGATTTTACACCTAATCTGATTGAGTGAATCTGAATTTACACCTAATCTGATTTAGACCAATTCTGAATTTACACCTAATCTGATTTAAACTGAATCTGAATTTACACGTAATCTGATTTAAACTGAATCTGAATTTACACCTAATCTGATTTACACTGAATATGAATAATGTCTATGCTAACGTCTCTTTCTCTCCCTCTCTCTGTCTCTGTCTCTCTCTCTCTCAATCTCTCTGTTTCTCTCTCTGTCTCTTTCTCTCTCTCTCTCTCTCTGTTTTAATACAATATTAGAACTGATGTATTTCATTATAATTATAAATACCTGATTACATAATGACCTGCACATCATTAGTGTGCACTCGGGTTTGACCTTTGACCTTTGATTTTATAACGTCAGAAGTTTTTTCCATCAAATTTAGAACATTATAAAACATTCTCTGCTCATTTCAGGGAGCGAATTAAAGGGCCCACAGCATGTTTTTTTAAACAAACATGACATTGTAGGTCCATATGGGGAATCAGGCCTGACTTAGCTGTTTTTGTGATGTCACAAATACCAGCTCATCTACACATATCAGTGTGTTACGGAACATTAGTCTCCCTGAAGTCAGAAACAGTGTTTTATTTTTTCCTGGTTTTTTTTGGAAGGGCAGCCAGTGGAAGAGCGGCTGCTTCTGTCTGTTTTGGTGAAAGGAAACCACATAAATGCCGTGTGGACAAAAACTGAATGTGAGAAAAGTGACGTATGGACCCTTTAATGTTAAAGTGCAGGGTTTATGAGCTCTGACCGTGACTGTGAGACTGTAAGGGTTAGATAGAGACGCACTCGTGCAGGCTGGCTGTGTGTGTGTGTGTGTGTGTAACTGTGCCTGATTGATGGATGTATTGATCGCGTGTTTAACTGCGTGTGTCCGCCTCGTTCTCTGAGCTGGGGTCAGAGGTCAAGGCCGCTCTCGGATGACATGGCCCTCCTGCTGGTGGGGGGATGGGGTGTGGTGTGTGTGGGGGGGTGGTGTGTGTGTGTGTGGGGACGACGAGGAGGGGGTGGGGTTATTTCTTTATTGAAGATGATTTAAGATCAGAAAGAAGAAAGCCGCTCTTTGATAACCTCCACACCGAGGATGCAGTTGCTAGGAGACCAGATTTCCGAATGAGAGAAAACACAACAAACATCTGAGCGATTTTAGAGCATCATTATAAAACACAGGTGGTTATAATATACTGTTTATAATAATGAGACTGGAGGGACACCCCCACACACACACACACACACACACAGATAATGCTGATATCAACCATCAAAGTAGCAGATCACACACACACAAACACACACACACTCACAGAGCAACAAAAAAAATCAAACCCCACTGACTGGTCGAGGCGGTCAGAGCTGGAGTCGACACAAACCTAAAACCCTAAACTTCTCTGGACCCTCAAACCACATCCAGCTCTTCATTAACGTGGTCAGACTCAACCAGAACCTCCTCACACACCGCTGTACCACACCTCCACCAGGACCTCCTCACACACCGCTGTACCACACCTCCACTAGAACCTCCTCACACCGCTGTACCACACCTCCACCAGAACCTCCTCACACACCGCTGTACCACACCTCCACCAGGACCTCCTCACACACCGCTGTACCACACCTCCACT
>JBBPCY010061700.1:0-12465 GCA_037974405.1 Brachyalestes nurse
CCTGCGCCCGACCCGGGAGTCGAACCCAGGACCTTCTCGCTGTGAGGCAACAGCGCTAACCCCTGCGCCACCGTGCCACCCCATAGTCATTTAGTAGACAGTTAAACTCAAAATATAAAGAGAAATTTCAGTATAATTCAGTATAAATGTTGAAAATAATCAACATTATAGATATGAACATATATAAATGTGGACACATGTGGATTCACTGGTGATCTTAGGCTATATTTGTGTTGTAGACATCAAAACCCCAGATTCCTATCACCATTGTGAATTATTCTGAATTAACAAGGTTCTCCACTACGAACCCTTTCACATCAAGCCAATCTGAATGACTTTGTGTCAGGGTGATTGCATTAAACAGATAATTTGATAAATCTGTGAAATTCTTCATTCAGGACCCGCTGGGCAATTTATTTGTAATTTTGTTCGCAAGGTGGATGCATAAATTCAATTAAAAGTGAAATAAAGGTTTTTATTTCTGGTTTTCTTTTTTGTAGGAATCCCCAAAATGACCTGCCAGACCTCAGCATGGAATAACCCTTAATTTAATGTAAATGAATCAAGGCTACTTTTAGGCACATAAAACCACACACCTTTATTTGTAAATCAGTTTGCAGGATGGTTGCATGAATTCAATTAAAAGCAAATTAAAGTTTTTTTTTTTTCTCATGGTTTTCTTTTTGTAGAAATCCCCAAAGTGGCCTGAATTATGGCTACGTTTGGTACATAAAGCCACACAAATGTTATAAAGACATCAGTAAAGTCTCTTTCTCTCTCAGAATTCGCCTGTCTTTGTTACTGTACCTTTAATACTGACCATTGTAAGAGACCTCTTTTCTAATCACATTCAGAAAGCAGTCCACCTCCTGCCTTTGCTACAGTCTATGCAACTTTACTACAGATATCGCAAACATAATGAATTCAAAGTAGATAGTTTCCATATTTCTCCAAAACGACTTGCTGCTATAAAACCTCTTGTTTTGTTTTTTTTTTTGTCTTCTCTTGTAAACTTACCATTCTGGAGATCTTGTGTTTTGTGCATAGCGACAATTTATGGGTTGTTTAGTACATTTTGGAAATGTAACAATATTTACATACTACATCAAATTCTTTTATTTAAAAAAAAAAAAAAAGGTGAAGAGAACTCCATGATATTCCATTTTCCATGAGATCCCCTTTATGGGAACAGATGGTGGTCACAAGAAACATCAAAAGCAGAATATCAAAAGCTATCCTTGTTCACACTGAGGGGTAGTTGTGAGGTCGTGGGTTTGATCGTGTTCACCGCTGCTGTGGTAGTGCCTTCGAGCGAAGCACTTCATCCCAGAGGAACTGTCCCTGCGGCAGCTTCAAGCACATTGCTTTGGGCAACAGCAGCTAAATGTAAATGCTTGAGCTGCTCCATTTGGTCCAGGACTGGAAAATGATGGTGGGTGGGCTTTCCTGCTGCAGCCTCTCTTTATTTTCTGCCTCCTTCTACGTTAAGGAGAGAAGAGGGAATGAACAGAAAAAGTGTGGAGGGTTCTGAAGGTGATTTTTCTATCTCCGTGCCATTTCTCCATCACCATCTCAAGGGGCCCGTTCTAGCTCTCCATCTCTCTCTAGCTTCCGCTTCATCTATCTCTCTTCTCTGCCCAGAGTGGGCCTGTTTGGTCCTTCGTTTTCTCACTGACTGATGCTGTCTTCGCATCCATTTTCAGGACGCGAAGCACTATTTTATCTCCCTTCAACGGCGAGGTCATTTTCTCTCTCACTAGTAAAGGCTTCAGCCTCGCTGTCTTGCCATTCTAATTTATCTAACTCAGCTCTTCCCTCCTTCTTTTTCTCCCCATCGCTCTCATTTCTCTACACTCTCCACTAGCCCATCTCACTGTACGTGTATCCCATCTCCTCCATTTCCTCCCTATCATTCCATACCGTATCCTCCGTTACCTCTCACGCTTTGTCCTTGTTCTCTGCTCCGCTCTTCCCTCCGTGATGTCTTCCGCTTTCTAACCGTCTCTATCTCAGCATTCTGTCTGCTTCAGGAGCAACATCTGCCTCCATCTATCATCTCTCACTCTATCATTCCAGCTGTAGCAGCTAAAAGATACAGCCTGCCCACGCTCCTCTGTGTGCTGTCGATATTTTTGGGAGGAAAATCTTTCTGTAACAAAGATTTCTGCCTTCGGACAATGCCGCCTACTCTGCCTCTCCACAGACATGGACTCCCTGAACTTCTCTCTCACCCTCTCCCACGAACTAGCTCCTTTTTTTTTCTTTCTTTTCTTCATTCAGAGCAACACGGTCGCCCAGACGCACTCTCAAAATGCACTTCTCACCATTTAAGAGAGACTTATGGAGAATTCACATGCTATTCACTCAACAGCCTCCTCCCACGAGGGCTCCTTCCTCCCCATTTCCCCGCATTTCAGTGTCACTAGAGTCCGGCATGTCTGAGAGGGGCTGAAAAAATCATCATTTTTCCAACATAACTTTTTTTTTGTTTTTTTCAAAGTTCAGTCTTCATCCAAAATATTTAACATCGAACGTGAAGGCCAAATGGTTTTGAGAGATTACAAAAGATCTCCCAGTTACAGTCAGACCTTCATGCATTCGCATTTTTGGCTCCTCTCTAATTCGAGACGTCTGATCAGATAAAGTCCTTGGACACGGCCTCCACAAAGTTGGGTGCCGACATGAGGATGGAGATGGTGCAGATGATGTTAAAGACACTGAAGGCCACCAGACAGAGGCGGTCAATGACAGCCGCTGCAAACTTCCACTGCTCCGCCACACTCTCGCTCTCATCCTGAGCCCGGAAGCGGTCGGCGATGTAGCGGACCTCGTCCAGGATCACCTGGAGCTGCGGGTCTCCTCCTCCACTGGCTCCCGAGCAGGAGCAGCCTCCACCACCGCCTGACACTGTGCTGGGACACCCGGTGGCCTCCACGTTTGGTGTAGGTGGGGGTGGGGGGCTGCAAAACTGCGAGGGCAGGTGGGGAGGTGGGCTGGAGGAGGGCACAGCGGGGGGCGACACCACGCCGGACCGGCTGCTGCCCTGCATGCTGTTCCGCTGGACGGACTCGGCCAGCAGGGGCGGCGGCGAGGCCTCGTCCAGGCTGGAGAAGCCGATGTACAGCAGGTTGCCGTTGTTGTTGGCGCTGTTGCTTTGCGAGTGCAGGTGATTGGGGTGGCCTGCGGCAGCCGCCACGTGGAGCAGGCTCTGCGGGTGCAGCGGGTGCAGGGTGGTGGGTGGGTGGTGGTGGTGGTGCAGGTCAGCCGACGCCGAGCCTCCAGCGTTGGGGAGGCTTCCGCTCTGAGAGCCAGAGGAGCAGCGGCGGAGGTGAGGGGCACAAGGAGGACGCTCAGGATCCTCGACCTCGCCAGGACGCTTCATACGCAAGAACCAGGCCACCCACTGGAGCAACACGAGCTGGACCTGAGCAACAAAGAAAACATATTCAAGTATATTTTATTTTTTATCATACTAAAACAAAAAAAAGCTTCACTGTTTTCACTTGTACATTCGATGCAAAACAAAAATGCTCAAGGGCCCATATTATTCATTTTCCATTTTCCAAACTCTCTCTATCTATTAGATAAAGAGATATGAATATCTATGTATATGATATCTACATCAGTTAAACAAGCAATTTTTGTTTTTTGCCTTCAAGAATGAAGTATAACGTCTGTTCTGTTCTGGTGCCTGTGTACTGTGCTTCCATCAGAAAAATCTGTTTTCTTTTAAGTACTGGTCTGTAAAGTTAGAAACATATGAAAAAAATAACTTCGTCCATTTGTCTTGGATATATGGATGCTTTGAAAGCTGCAATGACATGTTTGCCACCCAATAGACAGGAACAGCACAGCGTCTAATTATTTTTCTTACATCTTCTGTGTAATGTTGAAAAATGTGTGGTAAATCTAAAAAAAACTATCTTTGGGCACTATTTTGCTATGACATCAGCATTTTGTCACCATTTAGTTTAATAACTTTCTATGATGGGTCTTTTAGAGGCATTCAAATGTGTCATTAAAGTGGTAGAGATAGTAACCCGGTATCTGAAGCATTAAATTAGATGCTTGATTACTGTTTCCACCATTTGAATCTGAACATTTTTTTGACTCTGTATGCATTTTTTAATAGCTTAATGATTTAATTATGATAATTTTTAATTAATATATTTCCCCTTCAGTGACCTGCCCAGAGGCCGAAAATATAATGTCTTGTTTTGCATTTATGTATCTGTGAATATTTGTGTGCTTCTTCTGTTTAATACTGAGCCTATGTCAACGAACACTCAAAGTCAATAGTCACCCAAATTGTTTTCATAAAAATACATGGCCAAAACTATTCTCAACATACTTACAGAGATGTTCACAAGTCATTTTTACCAAGTCCAAGTAAAGTCTTTGTGCTCGAGTCCAAGTCAAGTCTCAAGTTTGAGTGGCAATGTTTACAAATGGCGACTCTAAATGTGGTATTTTTGAGCAGTAAATGTTGAGCTGTAAATGTTTAGAAGATATGCTAATTGGCCACACCCTGCGATTACAGTTGGCTGTTACTCAGCAGGGGGCTGGACTGCGTGCTGTGATATTCCCTCACCAACATGGAGGATTTTACTTAAATTATCTTAAATCTAAATGTTAAATATGAAAAATATATGAAACTTCACAGTAAGATAGGGCTCGGTGACACCTTTCCAACGACCCCTAGAAAACCGTTATTAGCTGAAAACCGTTCACCTCAGACAAAAGTAATGGGACACTGGGGCGAGGTGAATGGTTTTCAGGGGTTATTATGGCAAACGAGGGGTTGTTGGAAAGAGTGCGAGATATGAATAAATAATTAACCTGCATCTGGCTCTTCATTAAGGTGGAGCAGACTTGTGGATGTTTAGGACACAGTATGACTTATTATGAGCTGTAAAAAGAAATGTGTAGCCAATCAGTGCTGGTAGTCTTTTTCAACAACAGGGTCTGTTTTCACATACCACCTTAAGAGTAGGAGTAGAAGTCATCATCAAAAATAAAGAGGAATTCAGGATCAGTCCTTCTTATGTGGATTCCAGGCCAGGTGGTGTCTGAGTCCTAAACCATACCCGCGAGTCTGTACCACCTCATTGAAGAACTTAATGTGGGTTGAATGTGTTCAGAGATGTTTAAGGGGATGTTTTATTTTATGAAAGCTATTTAAATTTGGGTGACTGTTGATTTTAGTGTTTGTTAGCCTTGTGGCTCCAGTACCAAACTACAAAAAAAGTACAATTTGGACTCCATACATACTTTGGTTGATTATCTACATCTGGTGTAAATGAACAGTTCTATACACTGTTTGGAAAATTGTTTCTTTAAGTGAGAACTAACAGCTTGACGGCTTTGGGGTCGAAATGTAATGGCGTTGTAAGAACCACTGCATCACTGCAACGGCAGCTTTATGGGAGAGGGAAAAATGTTCTTACCTTTATGTTTATTGATGCAACTTGAAAGGTTTGTTTCTCAAAATGTGAAATGTAATGAAATTTTAATGCAAAGTAATGAAATGTTTGCACCATGTAAAGGGCAGCGCATTTAAAGGGAAATAAAAGACTCGTTTTCTTATGAGAGGGGATGATATTGAAAAGAGGGCTGGTGGGAAAAGCCTTTGTAGATAGTCATGCTGAATGAATTTTAAATTAAATAGGCCATTAGATTAGCTGAGGGCTAGTCTCAACAAGTGAGAGCCTTCATGAGTTCCGCATGGATTTGGTATAATTTCACAGTGCAGTTGAGTGGGACTGGGAATGTCCGGGTATGTGCAGTACATACAGAGGAACAAGGCCGTAAATCTTGCCTCATTATGGCTCTGAAATGACTGCCCTTCACCCTCTCCCACGGCAGCACTTCTTTGTGCTCTGTCTGAGATGTAGTCAATGGATTGGCCATGTAAAGGATTTGATGGAGATGGTGCTCATTTTATCAGCTTAGAAATGCTGCGGATAACCTTGTTTTGTACATATGTCACTGCAAAACACAATGTACTTAAAATGTGCTTAACCCTTAATTAACCCCTGAAAATACACCAACCCCTTTCATTGGAATTAAGTGGCTGTCAATGTGTGAAACCTACCCCCTTAATCTTATCTCAAAATTAGATTTAAGGCATGAGTGTGAAACCCCTTCATCTTCAATGTATGGTTTTAATTCAGGAGGTTCTATTATTTAAGAGGCAAATTTGAAAAAGGGAAATATTCAGTAGTTTTACCCCTAAATCAGCCTTAACCTGTGCACTCTTTCCCTTAATTTTCCTTCATTTCCTGTAAGGGAAATTAAGGTCATAATTAAGGTCATTTTAAGGGGTAAAATTAAGCCGTTTGGTTTCCCAGTGTGTAGAGCCCACTGCCACATCAAACGGTGAATTAACACGGGCAAATATTTGGAACAAACACACACTTGATTTATTAGATAGTAAACACCCATAGTCATGTTGATTAAAATCCAGTTCTGCATGAGTGAAGGAGAAAGCTAATTTAAAGATAGACCAGAGATAAGAGATAGTTGGAGGGGACAGAGGGCTTTGAGGCAGAAAGAAAGAAGTGACAGAACAGCATTATTGTCTTGTTCTCAGGAATCCTGCCCAGGGGAACGCATAAACCATAATGATATGCTCAGCAAAGGTGCCACCGCTGTCACCAACAGACAAAAGTGCTGTCTAAGGAGACAAGCCTGTTCCTCATAGCTAAACGCACAGTTCTAAGATAATACTCTGTTCGGCTCATCAGCTTTTTATGCTTTGATCTGTTTCCAATTAGTCGATACAGCACAATGTCTTCCTTCCCTTGCTCCTCTTACTATTACATAATTCATCAATGCTAACAATATTGTATTGATGCTGCCTGTGCTAAAAGTCAGACAAGGCATGGGGGTGGGGGGGCAGTGTTAATACTGGCAGTGATAGGAACCAGATTTCTAATGTTTAATGCCTCTAAAATCTACAATTAAGCATTTCACATCAAACCACTCTGACTGACGACTTTGTTTACTAAACCATTTGATTATGCAGAAGTTTTGTGAAATTTCGCTTTAAGCTGAATAATGTACAGTAGAAATGTCTCTATTTCTATTGGACCACAACTATTGGACTTCCTAAAGGAATAGTTCTTTAGAAAAAATCAAAGGAAATTTAGCATTAGCCGACATTGTGAAGGAAAACTGAGATGATAGGTACAAAAATTAGGAACGTATCTGGGCAAGCCCTAGGACTGGTTGGAACTGAATGTTGTATTACATATGCATGATGCTGTTTCCTATTCAACATTAAGGCCCACCTATCTATCACAGCATGTTGCCAAGGCCTACTTGGCCACATTAGATGATACTAAGACAGGCAGGCTGTCTTCTGTAGTTATTCATCAGTCTCGTTATTTCTACAGCCATTTAACAGAAGCCTGATTGGCACAACATTAACGGTGCACAGGTTTGCTTTAAACTCTTTAGAATTTTCATAATTTCTGTACAAATATGGCCTAAAACATCATCAGATATTTCATACTAAAGTCCCAAAAGTAGATACAGAGAACCCAATGAAACAAATGAGACAAATATATTATATGTGACCCTATATACAGCCATGGCAAAAAATATAAGACAGCACATCTTTTTTTTTCTTGTTATTGTTTTTGTAGTTTGTGGGAGTGTGTCTGTGTAAAATGTGCATGTCACTGTTGTTTAATACACTATTGACCACACTTGATTCAAAATTCCAGACAAACAATGTTTGGAGAAAATGTAAACATAATGAAAAATAATACAACAATTTATTACATTCTTACATTGCAACAATTAAAATAGTGATGTTAAAAGCAGAGTGTGTGCATGTGTTTCACCCCAACTGAATCAGGAGTGAAGCTGCTGGAATACAGCACATAGAAAAGCTGCTGTACAAACACTGCTGCACTCACAACACATATGGAGGTATAGAACAGAAAAAAAGGGAAAAGTGGTCTTGTATTTTTTCCAGGGCTGTATATTGAGGAAAACTATGAAACGTATCTGTAAGTGGCAAGAGTATGTGAACCACTAGGATTAGCAGTTAATTTTAGATTAAATTTGTGTCAGGTGTTTTCAGTTAATGGCATGGCAGCTGTGAGTGGGTGCACTGTTCTGTTTAAAGACCAGGGATCTTTCAAAGTGTGATCTTCACAAATAATTTTGTAGAAATGTATCATGGCTTGAACCAAGAGAATTTCAGAAGGTCTTGTTGTTCAGAGTTGTTGATAGACATCAGGAAAATGTTACAAAACTATCTGTAAATAATGTGGAGTTCACCAATCCTCAGTCAGACAGATCACTGTTAACCTCCCCAGGAGTGGTCGCCCTAGAAAGGTCTCTTCAAGAGCAAGGCGTGTAATAGGCTGTGAGGTCACGAAGCAACCAAAGGTAACTTCTAAGCAACTAAAGGCTACCTCTCACATTGGCTAATGTAATGTTCATGGGTCAACCATCAGGAGGCTCATCTATAAGATCGTTTGAACAAATCATAGGTTAGGAGTAAGGGAAACACTGCATCTCAAGGGAAAGTAGGTCATGCAACAAGACAATGATCCTAAGCACATGAGTTGTCCTACCAAATAATGGTTAAAGGAGAATAAAGTTAAAGATTTTAGAGTGGCCAACTCAAAGTCCAGTAGAAATGTTGACTAGAAAAGGACTTGAAGCAAGTACTTCATGTCAGGATACCGTCCACCATCCCAGAGTTTAAGATATTCTGTACAGTAGAATGGGCTACAATTCCTCCAAGCCAATGTGCAAGACTGCTCAACAGTTATCATGCATACCAGATACTGAAAACAAAGATTCACATACTTATACTACTCACAGACAAGTAATCCTCAGTATATTAATGGCCAAGTATATTATTTTTGTCCCTATCTATAATCTATAACTATGAAAATGTAATGATGTTTCGAACCCTACTTTCTACCACTGTGTCCTTAAGCAAGACACTTAACCCTCAGTTGCTCTAGGGGGACTGTCCCAGTAACTAATGATTGTAAGTCGCTCTGGATAAGAGCGTCAGCCAAATGCCCCCTTTTATATTTTAGGTCATATTTGTGCAGATATATAGAAAATTCTAATTGCTTCACAAACTTTCAAGCATCATTTCACGCTATGATTTGGATTCCTCCTAAATATGCTAAGCATGTTAACTATTTTGTTGTGTTCTCAAGATAATTACTGTGAATATACTGGTGCTCTGCCTCTAACAGGCCTGGTTATGTATTCATAGCGCTACACTGCATCAAAAATATGTGCTATTCTATGCACTCTCCAAAATCATCTTATTTGAGAGCGGGTTCAAAATTCTTCCTCTGGTTGCTCACAAACAATTTTTGTGCAACGACGTTTTTAGAATCCCGGTCCTGAACAGAACCTCATGACCTAGATAACCACAGAGACAACGAAGACTGAGAGTGACTAACGCGCTCTTTGTGTGCGGAGGGGTGCATTAATGTGACTAAACACTGAGACTAATATTTTCCATATTCAAAATGCAAAACTGAATATACTCCTATTACTACAGGGCCATTCCAGCCTAACACTGGAATCTGTATTTGGTAGCACAAAACTCAAGATTTCATGTTGTTTTCATTCATTACTGTTCTCTCACTACAGTACAAATACATCATACCATCAATGAGAATCTCGATGATGTCAACCTGCTCTGACTGCTAGTCTATCCAGTGATTTACAGTCTAATAAGTACAATTTGTGTACATCTTACTCTAACAAAACAAAACAAAAGCCGTGATCATATCTTTATGCAGTACAAAAACGATGCCGTCAGGTTTTTTTTACCCAACCTGAGAAAAGAAGCTCTCTAACATCTAACCTCTTTAAACAGTCAGCCTTTAACTTGTTGACCTCCTCACCTGACAGTCATTTCTTTTATTTTATTAATCCATTCTCTTCATTGTAACACTGAATATGTTAGCAATAATGTTGCCTTTTTAATGTTTATTTTACATTCTCCAGTTAACAAATCACCCCAAAGTGTTTCAGACAAGTCTTTAGTCTTTGAAGAGAAAAATCTTTTCCTATAGACTGCTGTAGATAAGTAAGTGAAATTCAGGAATGGCTATATTTTTTATTCTACCCAGATTGCCCTTTTAACCTCAAAGGCAATTTATTACACAGCTGTAATTCATTTAAATGTAAGTGGACCGTTTCCAAAGTCACAGCCATTCAAAAACTGGACAACCTTAACATTGCCATCACGAATAGCTGAGAATGTCTATTCTAATATACCATCATTAGAACATATTGATATTAATGAATGGGAAAAAACAGCACTGTGCCAGCTGGCGTAGCACTTTTGTAAACAAGCTGCCTGTCTGTGAACAATCCAAGACATTTTCCATTTTCTATTGTAATTCTAAGGTCACAACACATCTGCAGTGGCCGCCGGCTGAGTCCTGGCAGGCTGAATGAGCACTCAGGGTATTGGGTGGCTTTTGGTGAAGCTGGCATTATGAGGGGGTCGAGTTTGATTGAAAAAATCAGTTGCATTGCTAACTGGGCCGCAGAATTCCAAAACGAGGCCATTCGTCAAAACAGATAGACCGCAGTTCCAGATCCATCTGTGCTGCATTTACTCACTCGTGACACCCTGGCAAGGTTGATCCATACTATTGGTGACTCAGGTAACCCAGGTGTCATCAATCAATTTGGGTGAGAAAAGAAATAGGAAACAAATCACACACAAGATGGACGATCTGGGCTTGGAGGCAAATACTGAAGTACTGAGACATACAGCAGGGTCTGCAAAAAGTCTCAAGTCTGTGAAAGTCTGCGATTGTAAAGACAGAAAAGTTCTGCACAACTCCTGGGCCATTCTGCACAACTCCTGGGCCACTAATGAAATGTAAGCAATGTGAAGGTTAAGTTGTTTTAAAAAGGTCAGTTTTTTGTTTTATTGAAGGAATAAGACAAAAAACTGACCTTTTTTAAAACAACGTAAACGTAACATTACCCAGGAGTTGTGCATTAAAGAGTCCTTCCATTAAATAACACTCATGTAGATTTGATCTTACCAGAACTTGTGCACACAGGCATTAAAGCAAAAGGGAGACATTTCAAATCCTCAAAATTCCCCATTTCATCTTTCAGAGCTTTTACTTCTCGATCAAATGGTTACGCAGATAACAACTGAATGAATTTGAAAAAGAATTGTTGCATTTTCAATATTTGTTTGTGTACATGTGTGAGAGCGTCTGTGAAAGAAAAAAAGATAAGGGGTGACCAATATATTCGTAGCCATTTTAAAACGGATTCATATATAATTAGAATCTATTAAGATATTATTAAGATATAATCACAAACTATTGTTATCTATTGTTATGTATTGGAATTACAATCAGTAATTATCACTTTTATAATTAGGTGTCGTATTTTTACCACACTAGGCGCACCAACTAAAAGTCACTAGTGTATTTTCAGCCGTAGTGCTTTAGTATCTTGGATAAAACCATCACTGGGCACACAAAAGGCTGGAGTCTGATTTGCTGAACTTGTTTCACACAGAATCCTCACTGTTATGCTATTAAGAGCACTCAGACAAGACTACTAAGCTCACACTCACCTACCTCTGGTTGTTTGCTAAACAATGAAATTCATAATTTATTACTGAACTTGTTTTAACCGCATGAACCCAATGGGTCTGGCAGCAGGGAAAGCACGTGTTTAAATGTGGCAGCAGAGGGGTTACGCAGCGTGCACATGCCTGCTGGCCACGTTTGTAATATTGCTGCATTATCATCATTAGTCTTTATCCCCTTCCTCACTTTTTCCTTTAAGCTTGCTCTTTAGTTTGTTACTTCATCCTTGTATTATTTGTCGCTGCTGTTTCTTGTTTTCTGTGTAATCTTTACGTTTCCTTCGTGTTTTCGCCGTTCTTTGTTTTTTGGTTTCTTTCTTTGATCTGTTTCTCTAGTTCTTGCTCCACCTATCATGGTTATTTTGTTCTTGTTTTATTTTTTCTGATTTTTCACTCATTACTGTTTAGTTTTGTCCTTTCAGTCATTTTATTTATCCTTTGCTTTCCTCGGTCCCTATTGATCTTTCTACCCTTGTGTCAACCATCACCTCAGTGCCGTCTAGACGGACTTAAATTAAAACTCCGTGCCTCAACCATTGCAACAGCAAATCATTTGTTATACAGCGCCCGAAAAAATAAGAGACCACCGCAAAAAAGGTTCAGTTTCTCAGGTTTTATCTTTTATAGGTGTAAGTATTGAACTGAACAGCTTTGCCTTAGTTTTTAAGAACGGCTGACAATATTTCTCCTAATTTCCCAATTAAGGTATTGTTCTTTAAAGCATCATTTTAAAGGAAATCACAAAACATCAGAATAAGAGAAATGATCCAGTGTTTACAGAACTTGAATAATTCAAAGAAAACAAATCTCTTGTTCACTCAAACAAAATGGCAATAATTACCTTT